>BQNB010103295.1:10000-21307 GCA_026074375.1 Tanacetum coccineum | reverse complement strand
TTGTAAAGGACTCCTTGGTGTATAAAAGGAGATCCTAGGTTATGTTTAGATTATTTATTCATAGATTTGCATGCACATAACTTCAAGGTTGTAAACCCTAGTACTAGGCAGAGTACTCGTATTATTCATAATAATAATATTGAAGCTTTTTGGTTATATTGTTCATTCATTCTATTGCATCACAGTTTACTATTACATTCATATTCTTCTAAGTATTAAAGAGTAGATTCCGCATACTCTTAATATCAACAAAGTTTCTAGCATAGTTGTCTTGAATCTATTCAATACAACTAACCCTTTTATAAGGTTTGCAAGATCTAGTTGGGATCAACACCTTTCTTTCATTATGTGGTTGCCTTACGAATCTTCCTCGTCTTTTGAAAAATTTCTTGAAGTCTCTCACGGCCATGGTGTATTCTTCGTCGTCACTATCAGAAGTCGAACTATCTTCTTTATACTTGATTCCTTTTTGGCTTTCAAGGCAAGAGATCTATTTTGTTCCCTTTTTCTTTTGACCATTTCGGAATCCTTTACATGGTAAAGCATTGTAAATCACTATTTTAGCTTTATTATTTTTAGCAAGTTTCTTTTTAAGATCATCGTTTTGTTTATCAAAAGATACAGTTTCATCCTTTTTAGTTTTGGGATTATATTGAATAAGAGGAAAATCACCATAGGTAATAACATGCCAAAGATCTAGATCTTTTGATTTCACATAAGTTTTGAATCTATTTTTCCAATAAATAAATCCATCACTTTTAAATAGTGGTGGTCTTTGCATAGATTGCCCTTCTAAATATTTTTCCGATTCCATAAATCGATTCAATGTTTACAAAAGGAAGATTACTTTAAGGGTAGGGTAGAGAAGAAAGGATTATTTTCAAAAGTGTTAAACCTGCTAGTAGTTTAATTAAGAGGGTCTACATGCTAAGTTTAAGAAAATAGATCATTAGACCCTTTAAATGGAGATTACATCGAATTAAATAATCTAAATGAACCATTTGAGCTTAGGAGAAATCAAGGTGATGATTTGATGCCCACCATTGAGGAAGGTGAGGTAATTAAGGAATTTAGAACTAAGGATGATGAAGTTGATAATGGAATTGATGATTACCCTAGTTATTGCGACTATGATAAGAAGATCCATATAGATTATGCTCAAAACTTAAAGTTTTAATGCATGATAGGATTTGAATTTACACACATTAATTTCTTCCCATTATTGTATGTCAATGTGATGTCCAAAAGGTTTCATAGTTCTATAATGAAAGATAAGATGGTGTACAAAGGAAATAATGTTATAGGAGCTTTAATGAATGTGCCTATTTTTTGAAACCTTTTCTGTTATGACGGATTTTGCAGTTTTAGAAAATATGGATGCTTATCGTGATGAAAGAATGGGCGATGTTATTTTTGGTGAACTATTTTTAAGAGAAGTTAAGCAAGACGGTTTGAAGGGATGATTACCATTTATAATGGTAACGATAGTGTAACTTACCAAATGGTACGATCACATCCAAGGTTTAAACACCACACTAATAAGCAATGCAACAAGATCCCACCATTACTGAAGGTAAGTGATGAAGATAAGAAGAACGGAATCTCGCATTCATACCAAAAGCTTAAGGGGTTCTACAAAGGAGTCTTGAACTTAAGACCCAATTACATTCGAGATGCAAAGACAGAAGAATGGCTAACACACAGGCACATTAGCGTGCATGACATAGAATAATGAAGAGAAGCTGAAGAAAAGTCTAACTTAAAGACTTCGCTGTAAACAAAAGTGCTTCCCGGGAGACAACCCAGCATGTTATTTATTTTTATCGGGTCTGTCTTCCCAAACATTAATACGGAGTATCTGCTCCATACCATACGGCGTATTGATTGTCTGGACGTTATCAGCCTTTACTTTTTATGCACTTTAAAAACATTATTGTTAGTTCTGGCAATACGACGTATTCATGCAAATGATACAGCGTATTCACCAGACTGACTCGTATTTAGTTTGTTTAGTTTAGTTTAAATTAACCGTAGGTACCAAGATAAGAATGCGCGTTTTCTTATTTTACATAGGACCTCGTGAAAGAAATATTGACGAATATTGGTGGAGAGACCAAAAATCTGGAGATCTTGAAGTGTTGGAGTCTTGAAACCTCAAGACAGCTGTTCAACATGAATTCTTTCTCAATAACTCTACATGGAGAATCCACTGAGCAAATATCAGGGGAGTTTCTCATTCTAATTCTTTTTAATTCTCGTATTTAATGTTTTATCTATACAACGAGGACGTTGTATAATTCAAGTGGGGGGATGGGAATTAAAATGTATACTTGTCCTATTTTTCACACTAAAATGCTTAAATTATGGTTAAATTTAAAATTTTTCCAAGCATACTTTTGTGAAATTACATGTTACATAACCCGCACACAATAACCCTTGTTAGATATTGAGAGGATTTAACCTTATCCGTTTCTAAATGTTTACCTAAATTCCACAAAAATGTGAGAGTACCGGTGATGTAGTAGACTTTAGAACTTGGCTTGGTATATCTATTCGAGATCACAATAATGAGTACTATGGATTTAGATGGAGTAACTTGTTTTTTAGGATTACACCCAAAAAGCCTATATATGTTGTTTTATTAACTAGCTACACTGGTTAGTTAAATCCCCGTATAAACCCTTTTGTTTACTCTTATCTTAAGAGTAAGATACCCCTAGAACAACCCGTAGAGCCAATCGTTTAGGAATTACACCAACTATGTTTGTTTTATTACACCTTTACACCTTAGCCTACCCTGTTAGATTAAGTTTATTTTACAGTTGCTAGTTGCTTAAAGTGTAAAGTATGTATTTCTAGAGTCTTGTGTTAATTTTGGTACGGTTGGAAGAAATTTGCACATCACAAATGAGAATATATATTATAGTCAAAACTCATGTATTTTTACTACCATCGCAGTTAATGGTACGTCCAAAGAATGAAGGAATTATCAAAGGAATTATCCAAAATTATTATGATCGTGAAGATGGTGAAATTACACCGAGTTTCATAGTATAGTGTTAGCAAAAAAAAATTGAAAAAATTAGAAAAATTGTTGATCCCAACTAGATCTTGCAAACCTTGTAAAAGGGTTAGTTGTATTGAATAGACTCAAGACAACTATGCTAGAAACTTTGTTGATACTAAGAGTATGCAGAATCTACTCTTTAGTACTTAGAAGAATATCAATGTAATAGTAAACTATGATGCAGTAGAATGAATGAACAATGAATATAACCAAAAAGCTTCAATATTATTATGATGAATAATACGAGTACTCTGTTTAGTACTAGGGTTTACAACCTTGAAGCTACAAAGAAAGACTGATTGATGTATATATAAACCATAACCTAGGATCTCCTTTTATACACCAAGGATTCCTTTACAAGATAACTATGAATCTTCTAAAACATTAAGCTTATATGCATATCTTTCTAAATATATAGAATATACACAAGATGAATAATACATATCTTTTAACACGTCTTTACACCTCTTCACATGTCTTTATCTTCATGCAGTCTTCAGTCTTTATCAGTAGTATAAATCCCTTCAGCAGTGTTAAGTTTAGTACTAGTAGTACTAACTTATACCTAGCAGTACTAACATTCTTCTAGCAGTACTAACTATTTATACTGCCAGTTATGACTTAAGCAGTACTGACACTTTGACTTGGCAGTACTAAGTCTAATGAGTTTAATTCCCAACAATCCTCCCTTAAACTTGTGATTTACCTTCAAATCATCAAGTTTCTTGAATTAAACCTTTCTGAGAGGATTCCATCTAACAAATCTCTACTTCCTTGAAGTGAGACCTTATAAACCTGAGAAGTTCAAATGCCATTTCACTTTCTTGATCAACCTCTAGTCTTCTACTTAACATCTTTGAAATCATTTCTTGAGTAAGAGGATATTTCTTCTCTATCATTAAGTGAATAGCAATTCCATTATGCATTAGTAACATATGAATTCTAAATGAGTCAAATAATCTCCAGCTTATCAAGTTGTAGTCCTGTTGATTCTTCCGTATTTCATCTTCTTCATTAGGTTCAAATATGATCTTCAAATCTCCTCAAAGTAACAAGTCATATCCTTCCGGACTTGTTGTATCACACCTTTCTTGTACCAGTCTGCGTAGATCCATCACATCAAGTATTTCATTGAATATTTTGTAATTTTTAGAACTTCCATCTGCTCTGATGATTTGATAATACATCATATTTTCTGTCAAAACATGTGTCTTCCAATTAACTATTAGTTATTTAGTAGCCAGAGACTCAATATCAATAGCAATTTCATCCCTTAGAACTACATCCATACTATCTTTAAGCTCTTTCTTCTCAACATCATCCTTTAGTTTTTGTTTCTTGGCATTGTCTTCATCAGAATCTTCTCTTGATCTATTTTAACTAGACTTTTGTTGAAAATCAAATCTAGGTCTCTTCACCACTTGTTTTCCAATATCAGAATCCTTAGGTATAAATGCATTATTTTGATTCCATACTCTTTCAAATATAGGTCGGATATCTTCATAGTTCATTCCTTTAAAATGACTCTGCTTGTATCCTCCCTGATTTTTCAAATACATGCACATGTTCTTCCTTACTTCAGCTACAAAGAAAGGTCTATTTTTGAAGTGCATGATATCTTAGCACAACACGATCACTCTAATCAATATCATGGACTTGATCAGCTTCAGCTACAACTTCTTGTTCTTGTCTTGCTATATCAAATTCTTCTTATAACTGTTTAGCTATTTCTGCATCCGTAACAATCCTTTGGTTTTCTTCTTTGGGGAGGGGGGGGGGGTTTGGTGTGGGGCCTTAAACTAAACTTCCATCTAATAGCTTCTTCATGCCCAAGTCTTTCTTGCTCTAGTTGCTTCTTTATCTTCTTCTAAACAGATTCATCTTCTTTCATAATATCTTTTCCTTTATCTTTTCTCTTTTCTGCACTCCTTCTGATGTACACTAAATTTGCAGCAGCAATACTAACTTCAGGAGTCGCACTAGCAGTACTAATAAAGCCACTATCAATAACTAAAGAAGAAACAGCTCGCAGTGGTATCAAGGGGGGTACACTGGAAGTAGTAAATCTTTTAGCAGTACTAACATCAAAATCATATTCCATATCTTGCTCAGGTTGTACCAATGAGATTGTAGGATCTTTATCAATTTTAGAGATCTTTCTCCCCTGTTTGGAAGAATCCTCTTCAGCATCTTTATCCTCTGAAATAACTATCCTAGTCCTTCTCCTAGCTTTGTTTGTTTTGACTTTCTTCTCTAACTTTTTCACTCTTAAGATGAGTTTTGTAAGAGAAGAACTATAAACCTTCTTTGTCTGCTGCATTTCATTCTCTAAAACATCAACTCTATCAGTCAACTTGGAACCAAATCCATCAATTCATTTTGTTGCAGACTGCCCTCATCACTTCCAAGTGTGTGAACTCTTGGGAGAGGTGAATCATAGGGCCTGGTAGGGGTCTTATGAATGGTACCACTGCCTTGACCTGCTTTTAAGCCAATGTCAGTAGTGGCAGCCCCTCCAGCATCAACATCCACACTTGTGAATGCAGCCTCATCTGCTACTTGGGTTTAAGTAGGAAACTGAGACTGAGGAATCTCAGTATATTGTCTGGTTATATCCCTAAGTGGCGATGATTAAGGTGATTGATATGTTTGAGGTGATAAGGATGGTGAAAATGTTATTCTGGAAGGAGATGACTCAGGTGTAGTGATCATTGTAGGAAATAGAGGAAAGTCTACCCCAGAATAACCCTTGGAAACCCTTTTCATGTTGCTAAAAAGTTTTTGTGTAAGGGTAGGAGTAGGATAAGTTCTAGTGTGAGGTTGAATAAGTTTCTTTTGTTTGTTTAAACAGATTTGAAGAAATCTTGGATACATTAAAAACTTGTGTGTGCTATCTAAATTCTTCACCATAGCATCAAAGATCATTTTTGAAAAATTGAAAGTCCTGTTTGTGGCCAAGCAAATTATAGCAGTTGCTATATTGCTACTAAATTGCTCCCAAGCTATTGTCTTTGGACTTAAACAGTGAAGGATTGTATGAATGAAAACCCTCCATTGAGGAGAAAAGTGTCCCTTTTGAAAAGTAAATCTAGCAGAATCAAACACATACCACATAAGAGCAAGTTGCTCAAAAATCTCTGTATTTGGTAAAGAAGTAATACTATCAGAGTCTTCCAACTTGAGGTGTCTTCTTAGAGATGCTTATCAGGATAGTCCTAGACTTGTCCCACAAAGCTAAGCAGTATTTCCACTTTCTCATTAATCAGTTGTTCTAGCAGTAGCTGTTCCCCAAAACTGTTGGATTAAGGAAATATATATCTTGGGATTCTCAATAAGGGCATACTTGATATGACTAGCATTTAGAAAATCCATAATTTGATGAAAAGGCTATCACTTACACTTCCTCTGCTTTTGTAAGTAGGGCCACCCCCAATTTTTGTTGTGATTGTTTTGTCCGCAAAACTCCTAAAAATTTGCCATTTGATGAGAGAAAAATATGATTAAAGTTCTGGGTTAGGCTAGTTTATGAGGGAATGTAAGGTTGACAAAGTTAATTTGGATAATATAGAGAGCACGTAGGGTTGTAATTTGACCGACTGAAAGAATTTTGTTCTTATCTTGAAGAAATCTTATGAATTTATAGAAAGATCATGAATTCTCCAATTAGTCAAACCCTATAGGCTATAAACAAGGCAGTTGGCGGAAATATCTTAACAACTAGAATTAGTGAAGGAAATTTTGTTATTGTGACAATCCGTCAAATTTAGGTCGTTATTTTATTCTCGAGTATTAAATATAATTTTCATTTTTATGTTGAGATGTGAACTCACTATTAACTGGAAGAAATTAGGGTTTACGTTTGCAAATTAAGTAACGTCAATGAAGAACTGGAGAATCCTACGTTAAGTATCGACGTTTATGTTATCAAATTTCCGTAGAAATATTTTTATTACATTCGTTTGTATTTTTCGTGTCTCGTACTATTTTTACTTTTTACGAAAAATGACTACAAATCGTACCTTTTTAAATATCGGACTTTGATAATACCTGCATTTACAAAATGTGGGACAAGTTTTTTTTATAACTCTTCCCATTAACCTAAGGGGATCAAAAGTGGAAGGGATCCACAATTGACCCCCATGTGTCATCCAACCTCACATTTCAAGCTAACACTTGTCATTTCACTTCTACACATACATAAGGCTACTTTGACCCACACATGCACACACTAGACATTTTATACACTCAAAATTCTGCATTTGTCTCTCTCTCCTCCTCCTTTGACGCCAATAAACACACCACAAACACCCATTCTTATAAAATTTTTGAAGATCAAAGATTAAGCACACTAGTGAATATGACTACCTAGTGTAATCCCTATATTTTTGAGGTGATTTAAAGAGGTTTTAAAGAGGATTATATTCAAGTTGGGGATGAGATTATACAAGTATCATAAAGTCATTTTGGGTAAATAAAATGGTGATTTAAAATAATTTGGGTGAAGATCAAAGTTGGAGTAGAAGGGTTATATTGTTTTTTTGATCAATTGATCATTCTCATCATTTATTTAGGGTAAAACTCTACTTGTTTTCATTATTATTTTATTTATGATTTCCTTATTGTATATAAATGTATGATATATGATGATCAAGTAATAAAATAGTTCATGAATGCATAGATCTAGGTTAAAAATGGCTTAATCAACTATTGAAACTAGCTAGAAATCACTAAAAATTATGCGCTGATGTTAACAGTAAGTTCTAGAATTTTGAGTAACTTTGAGAGTTGATTTGAATACTCTAAGTTGTAGACAAATGTCTTGTGATCATGTAGCAAATTGGATCCCCATTGGAATGTAAAAATTGAGTAAGTTATGGACAAAACACTAAAACTAGTTGATTCTGACCTTGCTATATAGATGGCACAAAAATTCATTATGGTTTGTAAATGGCATCAAAAATGGTGAAAGTGAGATTTCAGTCCGAATTTGTAACTTGACCTTTGTGTAGTGATTTGATCATAAGTATATGTATACTTAAAATAAGTATAAAAGTAACCTTGGATCTGTAATATATACTTAATTATGAAACTAAGGATGTAAAGTTTTCAATTATATCATTTACGGTTATTAAAATACGATATATAAAATTTTACGTCTACACAAACACTATAATTAATAAAACGTTTTTACCACTAAAACCCGAGGTGGTAGGACCCACTTCTTGGGAGTTTTTAAAAGTTAACTTACTGATAATAAACATGTCCCGACCTCGAGAACCCAAAAATTTATAATAAGACTCATTTACAAGCTTAAATGGGCCATAAGGCCTAATTGGGCCACTAGGCCCAATGTATTAAAATAGACATATTGGACTTGGCTTTAAGCCCAACCCACTTGGGCTTAATTAATGGGCTAAGACCTGGTCTTGGGTTAATAATATCAACCTAAACACTTAATGGACTTACTTGTGGGCCTATTGGGCTTTTTGGACTAATTTGGACAATACTAGTAAAAATGGCTAATAAAAACAAGTTAAAAACCTAGAAAACTTTAAGTGTGAAATAATTATATTTCAAGAGCATGATCATCATATAAACTACATGTATACATATACTTTTTTATTTATGAGTTTTCATTAAATTTTATCGACTAGAAACTAAGGAACCGTTACAATTTGTAATAGGTACTTGGTTGATATGACGCGCCTACTCCGAAGTTTTTATTCATCAGAGATTCTCGCCACATCACTAAGTGAGTGTCATGTAGCCTCGCATTTTTACACTTTAATTGTTTTATAAACCCGCGAGGGAGATAACATGCCTGTTTTTAAAAATAGAACACTAGGGAGATTGTATGCTAGTTGCCTGGATTATCATAAGTTAGCTTAACTCGCTAGATAAAAGACCCGCGGAAATCATGAATTGTTAATTGCCGGTAGGATTGTCATAACGCCTGATATACATGGAATAAGTACTATTTATGATTGCATCAATCAAATCCGTGGACGACTGTCTATCGTCAAGTGTTGGGAAAATGACCAACGATGCGTTGTATAGAGAATAATATGCACTCATAGCGAGGGTGTATAGTGGGCATACCTTGTTGGGAATCCCAACATAATTAGATGGTAACGTTCAATGTCACGAGAATTATAAATAATCCCCCGATATAACTTTGTTTGGCCACGATGTTATACTCCTGATAATATTTTTTTTTTTTTTGAGAAATGATCCATGTGTTTCGGAGATTATTGTTGGGAACCCCAACATATTTTTATGGTTTTTATATATAAACTCTATGGATTCACTCAACATTATTGTTGACATTTTAGCATGTTTTATCTTAGGTCCTTGAAGGTAATTCGGCGATGGAGATTTTGGTTAACGCTTAGGGAAAAACCAAATGTTTTGAAGGCCCATTAAATAAATGTCATTCGAAGAATATTTCAAAAATGTTGTATGAATTATGAAATGATTTGGACCTATGATGGTAAGACTTATATCGACTGATGAATTTTAAAACGTCTCAATTTCGAGTCGATTTCTATGTTTGAGTGTTATATTATGACGGCAGCACCCCAATGTGACCTTCCCTGAGATATAAAAAATGGGGGTGTTGCAGTTATGGCTCAAACAGTACTAACGGTCATCCAGCAGTACTAATTTTAGCCTAACAGTACTAACTTTAAGCCCAGTAGTACTAAAACATGTTCATCAGTACTAAGTAATGCCCAACAATACTAAGTAATGCCCAACAGTACTAACTTTGAGATAGCAGTTTTAACCTCAATTTCATCCAAAAATCATTTCCATCGCCAAATCATTGCACTCATGAATCTCTCATTCATATTTTATGCTCACATTAATCTCTCACTCTATTTGCTCACCAATTACTCTTTCTGTTTTTATCACAACAATCTCTATCTGTTTTTCAATCTCACTATATCTCACTTTTCTTTTTCTCACCAATTCAGACAGTTTTGTATAATGTGCCATCAATTCCATAAGTTTCATACTGTCCTCCCCACTTCCAAGTGTGTTAACTCTTGTGAGAGGTGGATCATTGGACTGTTTAGATGCAGCCTCAAACCAAGTTTAAGCATTTGCAACCCCAATATGGTAACATAGCACCTGGGACCACTACCTGAACCAGTTCCCTAAGGACTTGGCTCATTTAGTGTTTCCATGGATTGGGATTTCCATTAAAGTTACCACTGTCCTCTCTGCTTCATTAAGCCTAGAAGCAGTAGTGGCAACCATTCCAATCAGTCATCCCAACTCCATATGGACAAGCCTCAACACAACCTTTTACAGGGGGACTACTAGACTGAGGTCTCTTGGTGTCCCAACCTCTTTTGACATGCCTAGATGTTTTTGATTCTTTTTAACACACTTTTGATATTACTTGTCCTTCAATCCATGCTTGACTTTATATTGACATAAGTAGCCTCCCCTTAAACAATACTTCAGAGGTGAAGCATTCAACTTCAGGTATTCAATATGCTTAGCCTGCAGGTGTTAGTCCATAGCCAAAAATACACAATCCAAAGTATTTTCTTCTTGACAGTATTAAGTATGACTAACAATTTTAACAAGCAGTCTTAAGTATAACTAGCAGTACTAGTTATACTTAGCAGTATTAATTGACAAGACTAACAGTACTAATCCTTTAGTATTATAAAAAACATAAAAGAGATTAAACACTTAAAGGATTTAGATTCGCAATTTTTTAAAACCCTTTTTTTTTGTTTATTTGGCCCCCCAAAATTCCCAAGTATTGACACCATTCCAACATCCAAAGCTATTGTAAGTAAGTTATGCAAAAATTGATCTGTGGGATTTTTAACCATTGAAATTAACTTTTATCAATTGAATCCCTTATAAAATGATACTAATCTTAATGTGTTTTGTATTAGTTATGAAAACAGGATATTCTTAACAATTGCTTATAGTACTGTTATTGTCATATATTAATTATGGTTTACATAAAATTATACCCCTATTCTAGGCATTTGATTTCTCAATCCAGAGTAACCTTGCCCACAACAACTATCAGCATCTACATATTCATCTACAGGAAGGAGGATGGCACTACAGTTTGCTTATTTGCACAGCCATGAAACATCTGACATCCCCAAGAACTGACAACCTCCTATTGTTGATTTCCTATGTAAGCTTGCTCTAGCATAGTCACTATCAGAATATGCCACCAGATCAAAGGGGGAATCTCTAGGATACCA
>BQNB010103295.1:0-5000 GCA_026074375.1 Tanacetum coccineum | reverse complement strand
CCAACATGCTGAGGCCTTAACAACATTTGCCTGATTATCCCTAACAGCATTAACAACTGCAGAATTTGGCCTAGCAGTATTAACTGCTTTTGGCCTAACAGTATTAACTGCTTGAGCCTTGGTAGTATTAACTTTTTGGGTAAAAATTTTGTTAGTTAATACTGTTTTTGATTGAAAGGGCCTTTTTATATTTGATTGTGCTAATTTTGAAAAACATGACATTGGTTAATTTAGCCGAAAACCCTAAACAATAAATCGTAGATTTGGGATGAGCATTATTAACTGTCCTGACAGTATTAAAAGATTTTAGGCCAGTTTTCATTAAAACTGCTCTTGGAACCATGTTCCTTTGAGCATTAGGGTGAGTCCTGTTGGTAGTATAGTTGTAGTTCACCCTGTTATAATTATTCCCATATACCATCCTTTCCCTTTGATGGTATTTACAATGAGCTTGAATATGATCAAAACTCCCACAAACAAAACATGCTTTATTATACATCACAAAATCACTACCTAGCTGTTGGGATTTAAGATTATTCTAGTTTCTTTGATTTCCCCTAGGTTTTTGTGATCTGTACATCTCTGCATACTTAACTGGTTTCCTAGCTGTTTTGTCTTATTGTTTAACAAATTCTATTTTAGTAGGAAAAACAGTATGCTTTTCTTTCTCTAACACCAACTCCTCAACCAATGGGTATCAAAAGTTTTCTTAACCTCATTAGAGGTATCTACACAGACACTCTTACTGGCCTTAGGTCCATAGCCTTGAACCTCAGGCTATTGGAACTCCTTAAGACCAGAGTAGGACAAATTAATAATTAAGGGTGCAAATAAGCCTATAGGTTAGGGTGGAACAGCATTATAGCCCACACCTTTTCTACTGTTATCAGATATTTGATTCCCTATTAATTTATCTAAGCTCTTAGAGGCATTTTCAAATTTGTTAATTTTTATCTGATTGCTTTCTTTTTCATTCTTAGCTTCTCGAGTTCTCAATTTTAAAGAGCATGATTTCTAGAGTCCTTTAAATGAGGCATCTCTTTTTAGAACAACAATTTGGTCACAAAACATAACCTCATTCTTCTTGTAAAAGACAAGTTGTTCTTCTACAGATTCTAAACCTCTTTTATAGTAGCTAGATTAAACTCACATTTATTAAACTCCACTCTTAAATTATCAAGTTGAGTTTTAAAATATTCAAAGCTTTTAAGACAGGTGTTAGTGCAAGTTTTGTCATTGTATACCTCAGAGTCTGAGAAAGCCATAAGTGCCATGTTGTAGTCATTTCCCTTTGCCAAAAGCTCCAATAAAAACTCATCTCCCATCATAGCCACCATAGCTTTAGGAAGAAAGATTCATCCTCATTCAAAGTTCTTCTTGAAATGTATTGATTCCTAGGCCTGCTTTCTTAGTTTCTAGACCTCTGCATTCCCTTGCAAAATGTCCCATCTTATGACAGTTGAAACATTCTACCTTGGACTTGTCATATCCTGCAGTATCACTTCCATTGATAGTGATCTTCTTCCCAGTTTTCTGCTAATACTTCCTTGCTCTTATACTCAGTAATGCCAATTGCTACTTCAAATCTATTTTTTCAAGATCATCTTCATGATTGTTCAAAGGTATTATATGTATAAGAGTAAAACCTAATTGGTTTGATTGCCAAGAAAAGCATAGACAGTGGCATCACTCAAGTTAGCAGTACTATCAAGAGTACTATCAGTACTAACTGAAGAGTTGGCAGTACTAACTTGAACATTAGCAGTATTAACATCATTGGTACTGCTAGGAGTTAAAACAAAGGCCATATTCTGAGAGCCTGAGCTTGAACTTGATGTTGCAGTTCTTTTGACCTCTTGTTCAACAATCTTGAAATTATTGTAGATCATCAAAGCTCATTGAGTCAAGATCTGGTTTATTCCTCTAGAACACAACATGAGTGTTCCAGTTCAAAAGGCCGACATCCTCAAGAACTTTAATTTGAGGTCTTCTTGAGAGATGTTTTCACCAGATGGCCACATGGCTAACAATTTATCTAAGGCCTGTTAAAGATAAATCAAGTAACTCTGTACTTGGAGCGTTGAAGTTCTCATACATCCGCTTTAGAAGTGTCTTTTGAGTCTTCTTTGTGGCATCATTGCCACCAAATCTTGTTTGTATGGCAGCAAACAAAGTCTTGGCATCTTTGTATTGATTAAAAGTCAATTAATGTTCACTAGGAAGTGCCATCAGTAACATACTTCTTACTTTTACATCATTCTTCTTTTGGCCTTCTCTTTAGTAGTAAACCAGGAACCGTGAGTATCAATGAAGTAGAAGTGCCAATCACATTTGCTGTTGTTCGTGCTGTTGGTTTGAAAGAGTTGCCATTCTCTATGACATCCCATAAAGCATAGTCTTGAATTTGAAAGTATTGCTCTATTCCGAGTCTCCACATCTCATATTCACCTTGTTTGAGAAGTGGCAGTTTTGCAACAGCATTGGTTTGTGTGGTTTCTAGATCCATCTCTTTTGAAAGAATAAAGATATTTGCTTGTTTGTTTCTTCTAGATTACAGTTTCAGAACATAAGGCTCTGATACCACTTGTTGATCCCAACTAGATCTTGCAAACCTTGTAAAAGGGTTAGTTGTATTGAATAGATTCAAGAAAACTATGCTAGAAACTTTGTTGATACTAAGAGTATGCGGAATCTACTATTTAGTACTTAGAAGAATATCAATGTAATAGTAAACTGTAATACAGTAGAATGAATGAACAATAAATATAACCAAAAAGCTTCAATATTATTATGATGATTAATACAAGTACTCTATTTATTACTAGGGATGAGCAACCTTAGAAGCTACAAAGAAATACTGATTGATGTAAATATAAACCATAACCTAGTGATCAACCTTTTATACACCAAGGAATCCTTATACAAAGAAACTATGAATCTGCTAACACATTAAGCTTATATTCATTTCTTTCCTAATAATATAGAATATACATCAATCACTAATACATATCTTTTAACACGTCTTTACACCTCTTCATACGTTTTTATCTTCATGCAGTCTTCAGTCTTTATCAGCAGTATAAACCCCTTCAGCAGTGTTAAGTTTAGTACAAGCAGTACTAACTTAAACTAGCATAATAACATTACTTCTAGCGTACTAACTATTTATATGGCCAGTTTTATGAATTAAGCAATCCTAACACTTTGACTTGACAATACTAAGTCAATGAGTTTAATTCCAACAAAAAATGTGCAACAAAAATGAGAGCAAAGTTTAGAAGAAAATTGTGTTTCACAACTACCGAAGAATACCGAAGCACGATAATTCGTTGATACAAAATCGACGATGTTAGAGTATGTAAAAAAGTGAAATATATCGACCACTTCCTGTAAAGTATGTAAATATGAATATGATTAAGGAATTTGACCGTTTTACAGAAATGCCAACTTAATGTTGTTGTTTTTTGAACTATGATCAAGTTTGTTTGTAAATTAGGTTGTGGCCATTATCATGGTAACAAGCCGGAAAAAGTGTTCTAGCAAGTTGTATTTAGACTTAATCTATAGGTTTTGTAATTTTGTATTTAACAACAATATACGTCTCTTTCCTAATGATAGCGGCTAAGTTTTTACACGCGTATGAGGATGTGTACGAGCATGCATTGTCTATATATTCCGTCGTTACCGGGGCCATAGTTTGCATGTCTCTGCTGCCATCGTTGGTTACGAATTTTTTGTGAAAGTTTAAAAGTCCTACCCTATATCAATCTTCATCCTAACCATCTAGGTTAAATTCGATGATGATGTTAATCAAACACACATGTCATACTGTCGTTACGAGCCTGCGTCGTTACGGCCATGTATGTGTGCTTCAGCTGCCTTGTTGGTGTGGTACTTTTGGTGAAAGATTGTAGAATGATCAACCCAAAGCCTTATCATACAAACCCATATTTACCTTTATAAACTTGTTACTCCTTAGCTCTAGTGGTGGAGATGTGTATCCTTGCCAAGCTTATGATAGAATACTCGTCACGACCGAGCAATTGAGCGAATTAGTTACATGTTACCACATAGATTAGTTGAGTGATTTGAGTGTTTTCATCTTCCTATTTCGTGAGGTGTTTGGTTGTGTACTTGTAATAGATCAAATAAATGCTTAACGGAAAATGTCCTTAGGGATACATTTTTATAAACTTCTAAAGGCTACTTGAGGATAAGTAGGATTCAAGTAGGGGGATATTTGATGACATCAAATAACGTCTATTTTATAGCATCATTTATCCCATGTAATTGACCCATTTTGTATGATTATTGCAAAGAATTGTTACTTAATCATTTGTATTTGAGAATTGCAGTAATTATGGAGTACTTGGTGAAACTTGACTAAGAGGCACGCATTCTGGAGCTTAAGCAAAGATATTTTGAAGATTACTGTTCTGACAACCAATACATCGTATCCATCAAGGAAGATACGGCGTATCTATGCCTGCACTCACCAAAGACCACGAAGGAAACATGATCAATACGCCGTATTGGAGATATAGTATGTGAATATTCTGGAAGATATCAAACGTGGTCCCTACTCCAAGAAACCCCCAATACGTCGTATCCAAGATATTAGATACGTCGTATCGAACCGACTCCATACCCTATAAATAGAAAACTCAAAAACGAGTTTTAAGTGTGCTAAATCATATTCTCGATACCTAAATCACAAAAGTCGATTTTCAGAGGAGAAAAAGAGCAGAAGAGGTCTTGCAACGCATTCCAATCCATAGGAGACAACGTGTAATTTCTTATACTTTTGTAATCGTTCAGTTTTTGGTATCATTTGTTAACTCGGTTAGTTTACCTTGGCTAAGCCATTACTCTTATATTAATTATGATGTTTGAAGGCTAATATCTTCGGGTATTAACCATTATTATGAAGATCTGAATGTTTGGTTTTATTTATATCTCGATTGCTTAATTTATCGTTGAATTATTGATTATGTTTATCA
>BQNB010103294.1:0-20246 GCA_026074375.1 Tanacetum coccineum | reverse complement strand
ATGAAGTGTGCCAAAAGATAAAACGTTAGTCGATTAGATTTGGATACTGGATTCCCAAAATGAAGCTGAGGATGTGAAAAACTAAGAGCACGAGAGTCTTCACAATCCGGGCAATCCTGGACAATTAACAACACAAACACGAAACACGGGTAATGGAAAATGTAAGCCTCCTCACACAAAAACACTTATTTATTACTACTACTGATAAGCATGGGGTGCCTCCCACGAAGCGCTTGTTTTAGGTCCCGACGCTTGACCCGTCCCCCGAATTTATTGGTCCATGGGGAACGTCTGGAGATCCGGGACAACCTCGGTTGGTACGTCCCCTCCAAAGTAGTGTTTTATACGATGACCATTCACTTTAAAGTTGGGCCCGGAGTTTTGAGATAACTCGACAGTGCCATAAGGAAAAACTTAAACAATGGTGAATGGTCCAGACCAACGGGATTTCAATTTGCCTGAGAAAATCTTCAATCTAGAGTTGAAGAGGAGAACACGATCACCAACGTTGAAAACACGGTTTTTAATCTTAGCATCATGGATCCTCTTGGTTTTCTCTTTATAGATTAAAGAGTTTTCGTAGGCTTGATCACGAAGTTCATTTAGTTCATTCAGTTGAACTTTCCTGTGATCACCCGCAGTTTGAACATCAAAATTTGTATGCTTGAGGGCCCAGTAGGCTTTGTGCTCTAACTCGATCGGTAGATGACATGCCTTTTCCATACACAAGCTTGTAAGGAGTACACCCGATGGGCGTTTTGTAAGCTGTGCGGAAGCCCAATCGTGCATCATCATAGTTTTGTTCGACCAGGAATCACGGTTTTTCACCTATGGTCCTTTCAAGTATACGTTCAAACACGATTTGACACCTCGACTTGCCCACTTGTTTGTGGATGATATGCGGTGGAGAGACGGTGAGTGACTCCATATTTCTGCATGACCTTTGCAAATTGGTTCATTGCAAAAAAAAATATGAGTTCCGTCGATCACTTATGATATCTCGAGGGCACCAAAATTCTGGTGAAGAGAGATATAGGAAATTTGCAAAACAACTCTGGATCCATTGGTCAGGGGAGCGCTTCGCCTTCAACCCATTTTGACAAGTAGTCAACACCACGAGAATATATTTGTTCCCACTTGAAGACGGGAACGGGCCCATAAAGTCAATGCCCCAAACGTCAAAGATTTCACAAACTTTGGATGAGTTTTGAGGCATCACATCCCGTTGCGAAGTTTTTCCATATGTCGTTGGCACGATCACAGTTTTTGACAACTCGTGGGCATCCTTGTAAATAGTGGGACCAAAAAGAAGCCGATTCAAAGAACTTTTTGGCGGTAGGTGGTGACCATGAGTCCCGCGTTGGGGTCCATTTGGTGGCAGGAGTCCACGAGGAATGTCGAGATCTTCTTGCGAGTGCCCACTGTCGCCTATACTTGATCCGCACAAGATAATTGTACACGTCTCAGAATATGGGTACAATACGCAAAAAAAATGGATTCCACGTCCTATGGCATGACCTTATCTTATATACTGAAGGGTTTCCATTCCCTACACAACGCAGTGAACCCGCGCGATTAAATAAGCAACAGAACTCAACACCACTGAGTGGGTAGCTCGTCCAATCCGCCTGCCCCGACGCCCCACCAACTCCTTACGACTCAAGGAAACACAAAATACAACACTATACGGGTTACTCGTAGCACCTAATTCGTAAGACGGGATAATTCTCACACGGTTCCATCAAGCACGCACGCTCGAACACTGCACCCAATAAGATACCCTTCCACAAAAACGACCCCAACATAGTGCTGCTTGATCCCCCCGGTCGAGCAAAGCATCTTTGCAAACTCATCCTAATATGTCCACGATGCACCAAATCTCGCTGACTTGACCGATGCCCACTGCTATATTGAACTCAGACTCATCGACCGCCCGGCGCATTTTCGCCAGAACTAGACACCACCCACACATATTCCTATATTGCCGACGGTGGTGTAATATAGATTCATCCGTTCTGGACAAGCGTCAGCTAGGCTCTCCAGGAACGCAGAATAGTGTATTATTCATGATTTTTGCCCCAACCTGTCCCCATGGCGTAATCACTTGCATCGCACTAAGTTCGAATGGAGATCCCATTTGTGGGCAATCAAGATTGATCTTCCGTAAGTTATTCTTAATGAGATTCGGAAAGCTGGATGCATACATTAGAAAAGAATAATGGAGTAATCTACTCGAGAAGAATGAGTCAACTGTCGAGAAAATTTGGAAAAATCTTTAAATAATATCTTCCGTAAAAACCGGGCATGACAAGAAAAACGCTAACCCTTTGACGTGGTGGGATGAGGGTAATTGGCAATGACATCTATTTTGGCTTTGTCAACCTCAATCCTATTTTTAGAAATTTTATGCGAGTACAATTGCCCTCTTGACCATAAAAATGCTCTTCCCCAGTTAAGACACAAATTGGTGTCTTCACATCTTTGCAACATTTTCTCAAGACGGGAGAGGCAATTTTCAAAGGAATTCCCAAAGACCGAGAAGTCATCCATGAAGACTTCCATTGTCTTTTCAACCATGTCGTGAAAGATGGCCAACATACACCTTTGGAACGTGCCCGGTGCATTGCATAAGCCGAAAGGCATGCGACGGTAGGCAAACGTTCCGTAGGGACAAGTAAATGTGGTCTTTTCTTGATCACGAGGGTCAATGGGAATTTGGAAATACCCAGAGAATCCATCAAGGAAACAATAGTACTCGTTTCCCGCTAATCTCTCGAGCATTTGATCCATAAACGGGAGTGGAAAGTGGTCTTTACGGGTGGCTTCATTTAACTTGCGGTAGTCAATGCATACCCGCCACCTGGTAACCAATCGAGTTGGGATCAACTCATTTTCACCCTTTTTGGGCACACAATGTATCGGGCTGACCCCATGACATCGGAGATTGGGTAAATCATCATGCCGTCAAGAATTTATTCAACTACATTCTTGATGACAACGCGGATTTTTTGGGTTAATTAACCCTTTCTCTGATGCTGAACTGCAGGTTTATAGTCCTCTTCCATTAGAATTTTGTGTGTACAAAATTCCGGGTTAATACCCTTAATGTCGGATAATTTCCAAGCAATGGCTTGCTTGTGTGACTTAAGAACCTTGATCAGATCGCTTTTCTCCCCAACTTAATTCTTTAGCAATGTATTACTGGTACTTGTGTCATCTTCCAAGAAGGCGTATTCAAGATGGGTGAGGAAAGTCTTTGAGTTCAACCTCTGGCGGTTCTCAATCGAAGACTTAACAGTTTTGGCTCACAAAGTTTATATTTCTTCTTGGTTTCTGTAAACAATCCCTTGATTTTGAATATGAGTTGTGGTTCATTGTTTCAAAATCTTTCTAGGATGAAGAATGTCCCCGTCGGATCATAATAAGTCGGAATCAACCTCCGTGAATTGTATCAACATCTAGAGCAAGAAACGCATTTGCATCCTCTAACAGTAGAAAGTCACCTTCTCCAAATGGAGGTTAAGGTCGAGATGAATTAGCAACAATAGGATCAAAGCACGGAGAAGGATTTTCGTATGCAACCAGAATCAGAAAAAAAACCCCCCAAAGACCTCTTGCCGAGTATTCTTCACTATTCCCGCATAATCAATGACGTCCATCCGTTGCCGTCATATGATTGAAATTGACGTTACTTGAAGTTTGATCTAGGTTGAAAGTTATGGCCTCTTTGCCAACACGAAGGGTAATTTCACCCTCGTGTACATCGATTAATGCACGACTAGTTTTCAGAAAACACCTCCCGAGAATTAGAGGTACTCGAGGGTCTGGCTCAAATTCAACAACCACAAAATCGGCTGGAATTTGGAACTTTCCCACCAACACACGGACGTCTTTGGCGATACCGATTGTGAAGTGATTGAACGGTCCCCTAGCTCTACGTCATGCATGTTAGGGTAAGCTCGAAAGAGAGAGTATCCTTCCACACGGAAATACGGCCATAAGATTGAGCTTCCCGAGATCGGCCAAGGCATTGCATGTTTTAATGCCAGAAAATTCACATGGGATAATGGGAATCTGCGGGGTCTCAAGTTTACTAGCAACTTGTTTTCAGGATGACCGCCGAGCAAGTTTCGTTCAATTTTGGCCATTTCACTCAAGTTCTCTTGATTCCGAGATTAGGGTTTTTAAATGAGGCGAATTTAGGGCATAAGAGTCAAAGCATCCCAAAATGCTAATATCGAATTCAAATCTTTAAAGATTTCATAGATTTCTCAATTTGTTTCGTTAGCTTTTTTCCATTTTGGGGGGTTGCGCCTTTCATCATTCTTCTTGTTGGAAATGAATTTGATGCTTTAGGATTTTGGGAGTATCTTCAGGAGAAACATTTGGCTACAGGATTTGATTACGAGACTGAATTTAACACAGGGTTGACGTCTCGGTGCTTCGATATTAGCAGAGGCATCGAGTCCTTTGTCACCTCTGTGTCATGATTAACTGTTATTGGTCCATTGGGATGGGTGACACCACTTCGGGTATATACCTTTAAAATCTTCCTTTGGGTTGGTACCATGTTACCAGGAAGATTTTCCAGAACCGAGTAGAAGCTGTATTAGCATAACAAATTTTGAAAAGCATGTCATGTCAAATTCTGCCATTTGGGATTCAGGTTTTTGACCTTGGTTTTGCATGTTCTCACACTGCATCATTGGCCGTGACATATCTTTCAAAATCTAGTTATTTACACACCGGTGTCCTGAGAGCAGTTCCTTATGACTACCGTTGAATTGTACCGGAAGTCGATAAATCTTACCTGGTTAAAATTGTTTCCATCGGTTTTTGATTGAAGTTATTTCCTCGATTGAAAATTGTTTTGACTATTTGCATGAGGATTCTAAATGGAGGAAACCAGGAGGTACGAATTTGATTTGAGACATCGGAGGTCGATAACCAAATTAGCTTGGTTGAAATTGGCACGCAGCGCTGGACACATACTCTTGGAGATATTTGACATGGTAAATTTTGCTATAAGTGGCTGGAACTATTTTGATAAAGAATGACCTCCCCCACAATTACACAACTTGATTCAACCGCTTTTTTTAAACGTAGGGCGGAAACTGGGTTCTGGTTCTTTCTGTCGAAAACAATGCCCCTAACAATGTCTTTGAGTTCAGCAACATCAGAGAGATTTCTGGGTGGGAAGAGCCTTGTACTCATTTTAGCTACAAACAGCTTTGTTTCTTGATTGACGTACCTTAGACTAGCTCTCGATGAATTTTAAACATTCTCGAGGCATTTTGTCTAAGAATTACCACCAGCAGCAAGTTTAATGAATCTTGATCAATCGAGTTAAGGCATTAAGAATGTATCGGAGTTGAGTGCAATTCCTGAAAACCCTGATGAGGGCATCCCTTAAAAGATCATTAAAACGATCCAAGCCTCACAAAACGCTCAACAAATTTTTTTCTGAAATCTCGTGATTTCCATTCTGAGATTTGTCGTATTAGAGGGAGGGAAGAATTTGTTTAATAAATGTTCGTAACAAGAACACCCATGTAGTCAATCGACCAGGGGGTTCTTTTTTCCAGCCATATCCGGCTGCCCTTCAAGAAAATGGAAAACATACGAGTTGTAACCGACGTATTGGTACGTTCGGAATCTTCATCGAAGAAGTGAATCTTGTTGAAATAACGGATGTGAGCATGTGTGGTCTTCTTATCAGTCCAAAAAATTGCTTGTTTGGACAAGATTTCAAAGACTGCCTTGATTTCAAAATTATTCGCGGTGATTTCCGGAATAACGATCGCATCCTCGTAACCCTCGGTGGGTGCTTCGAGCAATTGCGCCATAGTACGATTATCAGCCATCGTAACTATGGGAGGATTATCAGGTTTCTCAAGATTGGATGATTCAACAGAAGTTTGTTGGACTTGCTGTTGTCGACGTTTACGGGCTTGAGAACGAGTGCGCATGCACAAAATAGAAATATAAAAAGAAAATCTACACTAATAATTTTTTTTTTTTGCTTTTTCAATGATTTATTCACAATTGATTTTAACGGACAATGAGATAAGACAACTTAAACCAAATAATCTACTTACTTCACGGTAGCTCTCAAAAAGATAAACGCACAGGTGAGCGGAGGAGTAGGAATAGCGCGAAGCTTATTTCTCCTTTCGGGTCGTAGTTCCTAGGAACAACCCTCCTTATACCCACTTTGTAGTTTGTTTAACGTTTCAAGGTGAGCCGTATATCGTAAGAGACACAAATGGCAAGTTTTAAATCTTTTGTTCGAGTTGGGAACCAATAAGTTCACCGGAAGTTATTATGATAATACCTCAATTGAGAATATTATATTTTAGTATTTTTACCAATTTATGTATTTTATTTCTTGCTTATGGACAATTTTTTTATATTTTTGATCTTTTTTTTTTTGGTTTTTTTTAGATTTATATGATATGTACTAGTAAAAAGAAAAGAAAAATATTTTTGTGTTTTTTAAGATGATATATTCACAATAAGACAAACTTAAATCAAACGTAGGATAACAATCGTAGCACTAGCCTCCCCGGCAACGGCGCCAAAAATTGACTAGACGCGAACTCACCCCTTAAAATCTACCTATATATAATATAAATACACCAAGGGACGAAATCACGCAAGATCAAGAAAACCGGAAGCAGTATAGAGTGTTCCCGGGTCGTTATGTCCCAACGAGGCTAGAAATGGATTATCGAAGAACGATTGATGATTGGTGTTTGAATGTAACAAGGAATGATTGGGAATTAAAACTGAAAGTAAATGCACATAAAATTAAACAAGAACATAAACTAGAATAAGCATAAAAGCTAGAAATAGCAAAAACACTTAAAACTTTTACGCAAAGGCACAAATAAGCTCTAATTAGCTTAAGACAGACAAATAAGCTAATCTAAATCTAAGTAAGCAAATTAAGCATGCAATTAAGCCTAAATAAACAAGAGAAACACACAGTACTAACACAGACTAACATTATTAAACTAACCAATAACTTAGAGTTAGTACTGCTAGGCTTAAAGTTAGTACTGTTAGCTAAAGGTTAGTACTGCTAGCCTTAACAAAACACAAAGAAGCAAGAAATAAGCAAATAAGCTAAAGCAGATAATTAACTACCCAAAATAAGCACTTAAGCATAAGAATATCAACCAGAATAGACTAATAATTTGAGAAACAAGCAAGAAAACTAAACTGATAAATTTCTTAAAGTTATTTGAAAAGACAATAAGTTCTACAGAAAACAGTACACTATAATAAGCTTAAACTACCTAAAAATCTAAAGAAATCTTTAAAACAAGCTGAAATAATAAGCTGATGAGCTAAATTGAACTGCAAGTACTAACAGTTTTAACTTGACAGTACTAACTTGGAGTTAGTACTGCTAGTGTAGTTAGTACTGCTACCTTTGAAATCCAAGAAAATGAACCTAGCATTACAACTTGGATTAGTACTGGTAGTGTTAAGTTAATGCTGTTTCAAAGTTAACTAGCAAACTACACTTAAGGTTATAGTGTTAGATGAAAATACCCTCAAAATCTTTTTTTTTCAAATTAATTAAAACAGATCATCTAAATAAAAAACACTATATAAAGCCAATTTTCAATCCATAATAAGCACTTAAATAAGCATGAATTAGTCAGCATAATAAACTCTAAACCAACATTGTCATTAAATAAACTACAATTCTGCAATAGATATGTAAAAGAAAAAATAGAGAGACTACTACACCCTTGCTCAAAACAGGTCAACAATGATCTACAAGCTACTAGCTAGCATAGAACAAGCTAGTGAGAAGTCCATAAGCCCATCCAGAACGCTATTTATCATCCATAACATAAGCTAAGGTATATTTTGATATGATTGTGTGATATTCTCTTAACTACTAACTTTTTAAGTTCACTCGTTAAAAATTGTAAACAAGCTGTATTGAAGCTTTTGAATCACATAACAACTCAATAAGAAACTTAACACTTGGGATATAAAGTGACTTTAAACTCAAACTTGCATTAAAACTTGAAAGTGTTACAGGCTGAAAGTAAAAACTGTAAATAACTTGAAAATAACAAGTTAAATTAAAAAAACTATAAACAGATTCTAAGATATGCCCTCAAAGGCATACAAACAGCCTATTTTATAGCCAAGTCCTATGACTTGCATCTTGTGCTTCTTAATGGATATATAAAACCAATGTATGCTAGTTGTGTGAGGAAATCAGAGCAAATCCCAGCCTTTTGATTTCTTTGAGCGTTCTTTGGAGACAATCTCAGCCATCGAAGTGGCTTTGGGAATGGAGATAGATGCCATCAGGACTTTATAAAGGTGGGGGACAGTAGGGTGATTGACAAGATTTGTAGGATTGTTAAGTGATTTTGCAGGAGAAGTATAGAGCAAAAACAGGGTGCGGCTGTTGTATAGCGGGAGAAAAGTTTTATACAAGTTAGGGTTGTGACAAAGAGTTGAAGATGATTAAGGGAATGTATTGATTTAAGTACAAGAAAAGCCCCTCCACATATTTCTTCTTTTCATTCTCTTTTTCCTTTTCTTTCTTTTATAAATGAAGTTTCCAAATTGGCATAATTAGTCCTGTTGTTGTTTCCTTAATAATATAACTTAGGGGTTTGGCATTTTTGACCCCTCAAGTATATTTTCTTTCTTTTTCTTCTCGAGTTGACTTGACGTTGATGGGCTTCGATTTGTTGGTTAATCTTGTGGTTTTTCTTGTTACTAATGCTAAAGAAGTTCATGTGTTGGCACTACAAGTGATTAACAAGCCTCTAGTTCGAAATCTAGCTTAAAAGATTCGAATTTATTTGGTGTTCTTCGTGGAGAGTTGCCTCATTATTGAAGATCCACAAAGAAAAACGAGTTAAGGTGTGTTTAAACTTCGAATACACACTTAGAATTGAATGTTTCTAACCTAATTCGTGGCTAGAAAGCTAAGTTGGGATTATTTTGCTCAAATCGTCCTAGTGTTCTTGGTGGAGAGTTGCTTATTTAATTATATCTCTAGCCGGCGGTTTGGAAGCATAGGGACAAGATCCACGATTTAAGGAAAAGTGTCACGGAGGTTTGACTAGGTCAACGGCGAGTTGCTTAAATAATTAATTTATTTTTGGCAGCGAGTTGCTAACTTTCGTGGCGAGTTATACAGGTTGGAGGCGAGTTGATTATAATATTGTCCAAATTCAAACGTTACTCTGCCTAAAATAAAAACCCACGGCGAGTTGTTTAAAATATTCTACGCGGCGAGTTAAGGAAACTAGGCAGCGAGTTGCCATAACTAGCAGCGTTTGATTTATAAGATTCAGGTGGCGAGTTGCTTAAACCGAAGCGGTTTTGAGTATTTTATTAAGGCTGCCAGCCGAAGTTGTCAAAAGAAGCAGCGGTTTGATTATTCTATTACACGGCGGTTTGCTTACACTATCCAAACGACACTCTTTTTAGCGACACTTTTTTACGGAAAAAGTTGAGTAATATGTAATTTTTTTATATAGCCTTTTTAACTTATTTTTACATCAAATTCTCAAATTTTGGTATAGACGTAAAATTTTTTCCGGTCGACACCTTTTTAGCGACACTTTTTGGGGGCGGGAAAAATTAAGTAAAATATAATTTTTTTCTATAGCCTTTTTAGCTTATTTTTACACCAAATTTAGATTTTGGTAATAAGGTAAAATTTATTTTTTTTCATAATCCAACTGCGCCGAATTCCAAACAAATCATTCAAAAACCATAGCCAAAAAACCCAATTTTTTTTTTCCAAAAACAAGGACTTAAACAATGCACTTAATCATACCAAGAACAAACCTCAAACAACATCGATTATTTCATTCACGGTTTCTATCGATTTTGTAAAATCACCGTTATATAATTTATCGGTTTAATTCAATTGACGTGTAAAATCCCGTGAACTGTGAATGGCATACATAACCACAACAACATCTATCACATCATCATCCACTTAAGATCAACAACTTTCACACTTCACAAGTAATATCCTTCATTCATAGTATACTCCAGTCAATACATCCTCAACAGATAGTCATGCATAATAATATCATGGCAGCTGGTTCAAAAGATCGTCCTCCAATGCTTGGACCAGGAAGATATTCACAATGGAGATCACGTTTTCTACGGTACATTGACACAAAAAATAATGGTGAGGGACTGAAAAAATGCATACTTAATGGTCCCTACGTGCCAACAAGTGTACTTATTCAAGCTGTTCCAGCAGCGGAAGGTCGTCCTGCAGTTCAACAACATACAGCAATTGAAACTGTATTGAACATGACTCTAGAGAACAAAGAACACTTTCAGTCTGAAAAGGAAGCAATTTTCTTGCTTTGCAAACTGGTATTGGAGATGAAATCTATTCAAACTCGTTGATGCGTGCAACACAACAATGAAATGTGGATAGCCATTGAAAGGCTACAAACAAGGTTGAAGCGTGAACGTACAAGATGTAAAGACCAATCTGTTCTGGGAATTTGGGAAGTTTACTTCTCGAGATGGAGAATCCATGGAGTCGTATTACTCACGGTTTTACAAATTGATGAATGAGTTGACAAGGAACAACTTGCAAGTTACACTAATGCAAGTGAATGTTCAATTTCTTCAACAGCTTCAACCAGAATGGTCAAGGTTTGTGACGCTTGTTCAAGCAATCAGAAAAAAATAGGGACACATCTCATATCACAGACCTATTTGACATTCTCAAGCACGTTTCAGAAGGCAGTGGTTAATGTGGATATTCGTGCTGAGAGAATAGCAAAAGTGCAAAATCCCATTAGCCTCTTCTTGTGGCTGCTCAACCATATTAGTTACTTACTATCAAGCAACAAAACCTCAAAAGATCAAATGCAACATCATCTCTTCAGCGAAGACGCAAGTGCTCTACAGAAACAAAGGCAAAGAGGGTCGCCAAACTTAATTACACCTCAATCTGAGTCTGTCTTCTGAAGAAGACAGTGTTCCTGGAACAAGCTCAAGAGGGACAAGAAATGCAAAGAATTTGGCACTCCTTGCAAAGTATTTCAAGAAGCTCTACAAAACCTACCCACAACAACCTTCGAACCTTCTTCAAACTCTAGGAACAGACTGAAGATACCACACCAAGGATATAACAATGACCAATACTGTCAAGGCAGTTTGGCGAATCAAAGGAACAAGAATGTTGCTGGGGCTAGGGAAACAGAGCAGTCAGGTAGTGCAACAGACTGGGATCAGTGCTTTAATACAAAGGATATGGGCACTATGCAATAGGAATGTAGGAGCAAAGCGGGTTAAACACTACGCGTATCACAAGGAAAAGATGATGATGTGCAAAAAAAGCTGAACAAGGTGGTTCTCTGAAGCTGAGCAAGCTGATTGCTAGAGGACACAGATGAAGAGATTGATGAAACAGGAATTGAATCACATTTATCAGCTACATGGCAATATTCAGGAGGTCTACCTAAAGAATCCAGTTCTAACTGGTCAGCCATTTGGAACAGGTTCTAAAATTCTTGATGTAAGTAATGTGTATGGACACTGTGAGACGACATTATGAGCAACCTCGGAATCCATTAACGACACATATGTTGTGAAAAGGGATGATAGCAATGTCACTCACTGATTCATCGAATTTAACTATATACTAACTGATAATCAAGTGGATTCAAATATGCTCCAGAATGGTGTAATGAGCGTGTTGCGCTTACTAATTTAATTGCTAATTTAACTCTTGATACGGAGTGTAAACAAAAGATTCTTAAAGCAATTAAAGAAAGCAAACGCATCATTGGACTTCAAGAATAGGAAAGTGAAAAACTAACCTTGATGAAACTATGATTATATAATAAATGCTCTTGGGGGGGCTATTAGTTGTCGAGATAGTTGTCTGATTGACTTCAGAACAAACTGAATGAGTTTTGGAGATGTACAAAAGCCTTTAAATGACCGGACGATTGATATGAAATTCTTCAAAACAAAGTTTAATGAGAAACTCTAGTGACTATAGCTCTAAAGACATTGAAATTAAAGGAATGTATAAAACTAAAGCCTTTATGAAATTTCAGTTCTCAATCAGATAACACCAATGAATTAGTCAAACAAGAGTCCTTTTAACAAGGTTACAAACTAGAAAGGTTATCTCAAAGATGCAACACAAAGGTCAATTTCTGTATATAAGCGTTAAAGAAAAACAAAGTTATGACAACGGATGATTGAATGACAAACAGTTAAAAGTTTTTGAACGAAATTGGTTTATTATAGATACTCGTAAATCAAGTCAATTCAGACCATTCAGATGTTAGCACCCAATGCCGCGACATATAATGGTAGACTAACCTTTGCCAATTCCTAGGTACCTCAGAGAGCTCACTCTGAAAAAACCAAGTTTGATGAGTCCCATTGATACTTATGATCCTGCAAACAGATTTCCAGATATTTAAAGGAAGAGACCATGGACTCTTGATAACGAGAGTGATCACAAACGTGAATAACGATTTTAGTTTAAACCATATGATTACACAAAACAAAATAGTCTTTATGAAATTTTCAAAGCACCCTCACTAGAGTATCTGAAGGTCCTAATAAACTGAATGGATCTTTGCAGCCTTTAAAGGATGATAGCCAAGATGTATAAATACAAACGACTATGTAGAAACAATGATTATGAATACTATGTGTTAATGCGGAATCTTAACACAGGTACCAAGAAGAACAATGAACAACTGAATAACAACTTTATTAAAGTGTTCTTGAGGATTACAGATTGCTAACTATGATATGTGTTTTGCTAAACTTCTTTGTTCATGTATATTCAACACACGTGTCTAACTATGCCAAAGGTGATCCTTTTATATACTAAGGATAACCCTAAAAGGCTTACAAATCTTTTTCTAAAATATCTCATAAATATCTTTTAAATATCTTCTCAACGGTACTAACTAACTTTCTACTAACGGTACTAACTAACTAACAATACTAACTATTTTGTACTGTCGGTACTAAGTATAACTGACAGTACTAACTATTTTGTACTGTCGGTACTAAGTTAAGAAAACATTAATCCTAACAATCCTCCCTTAAACATGAATGTTAAACTATTTTAACTTCATGTTTCTTCAATCCTTTAAGAACTTAATGGTTCTTTAAGCTTCTTTTATTGCACAGAGGATGTATCCAAACATTCTTTATCATTTCTTAATCTTGTACACTCTATCCTTCTTTAGCAGCATCCTTGTCTTTTCAGCAATTCAGCAATATCTTTTCAGCTACTTAGCAACATCTTGATACCTACAATCCAACTAAGTTGGCTTTGTAGTTTTTGGCAAACTACCAGCCATTAACGGAATTTGTTGTTCCATTACCTAGTTAGCGTTTGAATCTGGGTAGATAACTCTTCATCTCAGAATATGGTGAGTTAATACCATCACAGTTTTTGGTTAAACTGTCAACATCAACGATTTGATTTGTCTCTTTACCAAATACGTTTGTGTTTGGACTAGCCAATGCTTTCATTGTCATAACATGGTTGCATTGCCTAAACACCCATATAGTTTTTAGTAATCTATAAGCTCTATCAACAGATTTGAGTAGTCTTTACCACGAACTGTTTGATCTTGGACTAGCCAACTCTTTACCAAGAAGCAAGGTGAGTTGATTACCCTACAATTTTTGGTAAATTGTAAACCATAAACGGATTTGTAAGTCTGTACCTCAAGCCGATTGCTTGTGACTAGGCCAATTCTTATGCTGTAAGCATGGTGAATTGATAACAATTTGTTGTGTGGTGGTTAGCCAACACTCAATCCCTTCTTACTTCCATCAGTCTTATTCTTTAGATTCTAAATCAGCAAGTACCTTCTTGATAATCGTATCCAATTCTAATGCCATGTACTTTTTCTTCAGACTCTAATTTTTAGCTTTCGCATTTGCATCCAGTATTTCCTTCTTTACAACGAGATACTTCTTCTCTATTAGCATGTGAATGACTAATCCTTCATCAGTCATCAATGTGTGTACCCCTGAAGAACTGTGCAGCTTCCAACTGACTATATTCCATTCATGCTGTGAGTTCCAAAACTCATCTTGATCTTCTGGATTGAACATAACTATCAAAATATCCCTAAAAGACTTTATCAAATCCTTTCAGGAATCTTTATTTGATATATGTCATCACAGTTTATATACAGCATATAAGTTTCTACTTCAACACGAAATGCACTTCTCATCAATGTCACTAAAGTTATCTCTTTTGACCATTACTTCTAGTTACCACATTCAAATTAATCTCTTCTAATCTTTTGATTCATCAAACTGTGGTTTAGTGCCAAGATACTCAGTCTTCCAGTCAATGATTGGATATTCTTGTCAGTATTATAATTACTTCCTTGTCCTCATCTGGAGTATTGTCAAGCACATTCTTAGATCATCATTTTCTTTACTCATAAGTAGATGGGTCATCTTGAGAAGTATGTTGTTTGAATCTTCTTTTCCTTGACTTCATCTTTTTCCTTGTACCCTGCTTTCTCTTTCTTGTGTTCTCTTCTTCTTTATCCTCTTCTTTGACTTCTTCTTTAGATTCCTGCTTGATCTCTTCTCCTTTGGAGGAATCTTTCTTATTCATTCTTTTGATTAGGCTTTCATCTTCAACAGACCCAATAACAATGAAATCTTCAGTTGACCTTTTTATCTTTTCATACATAGCTTGTATGTCTTCAAACTTCTTACTCTTCAACTCAGAATGTTTGAAGTTCCCCACATGCTTTAAGTAGGTCATCATCTGATTTCTTAATTGATTCTTGGTTGGAGGTCTGTTTCTTATGGCCTCTGATCTTTGTTGAGCAAGGAATTTTCTCTGAGCAGCAATTGTATCATGAAGGAACTGTGCTTTTCTTTTATTGTGAAATGATCTCTTTCCTTGCTCTTGTTGCTATCAGCATGGATTCTGTCTGCCGCATATTCTTGCCTTAGATATCAACAAAGTTTTTAATGAGGCTTCATTTGTTGCTTCCTTCTTCAGCCAACTATTTCTTCCTCCCTTCAGCTTTCCTCACTCTTCTTGAACTTTTCCTTGCCAACTCTTCATCACTCTCAAGCTGTTTGAATTTCTTCACAGCTTGAGGAATATCATCATCTTCACTTTCAGATTCATCATCCTCTTCAATCTTCTTCTTCCCTTTGTCTTTAGGATCAATCTTTGGAAGAGGTTTTAATGTTAGAAGTGATCTTGGAGAAGTAGGCCTAGGTCTATCAATTTCTTCAACATCCTTCAACTCTACAACCTTTCTACTTTTACTTTAGAACAGCTTTTGGCTCTGACTCATGTTGTAGTAGAAGTGTAGCATTGTTTCATCATCACCAAATCATCATAGAAGTGGGTGTTTGAGTGATGTTTTAGGAAGCTTAGTAGCAATTTCTTCGGTGTTTGTATTCTTCAGTACTTACTATTTGCCCAGCAGTAATTTTCAACTTTCTCTTTAGTAACCTGGCTCTTTGCTCTTCAGTATTCTCAAAGATTCTCTTCAGTACCTTCAACTTGATATCGCACCTCCAATTTGGGTTCAGCACAGTACTAAAACTTTGGATCGTCAGTACTAACTTTTGGCTTGTCAGTATACTTTTTTCAAAGTCTAGGTACCTAACATTTTTCTTTGTCAGTACTAACTGCATCTTCAGTACTAAGTCTATCTTCATCAATCTCCTTGTCTTCATCTACCATTTCTTTTGTCCTCCCTTCACTTTGAGCATTGTTTGTTTCCATGTGATCAATGTTGTCTTCAGGCATTACATCAAACATAGGATCCTATTTGAAATGTTGATTCTCTTTTTGCAATCTTTCATCCCTTGTTTGGATACATTCTACATTGTGCATCCTTTGTTTCTGTTGAGGAGCTTCTTCCTTGAGAGTCTTGCTGCAATGAGACAGTCTTCGGATATGCTTTTGAAATGTTTGATGAACAGGTTTTGCTTGCTTTTGAGCTTTTTGATCTTCAGCCTTAAAGATTTTAATTTCTATTAGCCTTGATCTGAAACCTGTTTACATAAAGATATATCAAAGTTCATAGGACATTTGGGAGAGTCATTCATCATCATTCCTAAAGGGATGTATATTGGTATGAATATCTCCGAGCATTTCAATCCAGTTGGTTTGGGATTGAATCAGGAACAATATGGAGTGGGTGAAGGTTAGTGTTGAAGGTATGGGTAAAGGGACTTGGGGAAGGTCAGGTTGTTGCATTCAAATAGGTACCTCACTAGCGTGGTTGAGCAGAAGATGAGTCAGGCAGTGACTCATTTGGGACTTCACTAGTGGGAGCAGGAGAGGGTGATGGTTGTTCATCAGATAGTCTTTCTGAGGAAGCACCCTCATCCTGAGTTGGTTGGACCAACATAGTATCAAACAAAGGTGTAACTTTGCCTGAGAAATGTTTGCCCTTCTTAATCATAAAAGAAAAAACTTTACTAGTTAAACTATTTACAGGAAAGTGATCTAAAGGTACAGATATATTAGCTAATTTTCTACCTAAAAATATAGAAATAAAACGAGGATACATGACAAACTTCTTCTTAGCCTCTAGATGTCTAAGCATACCATCAAAAATTAATTTGGAAAAATTATACTTTTGATTAGTTGTTAAACAAATTACAGCAGTGGCAATATTTGTAGGAATTTGATCCCAAGAGGTACTTTTGGAACTTAAACAATGATTAATTGTGTGAAATAAAAACCTCCATTGGGGTGAAAACAAAGCTTTATTAAATGTTAACACAGTTAAATCCCCTTCATATCCCATAAGCTGAATAGCATCAAAGATAGCTTGATTTGGTAATGAGTCTATCCCATCAGCATCATCAAAAATAAGATCAGTTCGGATTGATGCCTCAGAGATAGACACAAACTTGCCAGCTACTTTGGCAGTTATGTGCCTAACATTGTTGATTGTTTTGGACTTAGCAGACGTCCAAAACTGTTCAACGAATGTGGTCGAAACAACAGGACTTACAGTGAGCGCATGATAAATATAACTTCTTCGAAGAAAATCAATGACTTCATGAAACTCGACATTCCCTTCAGTCTTTTCCAAGTATGCGATCATGTTGTGCTTAGGACAGGACTCAAGAGCAGCCATGTTGATTAGAAGAGAGAGATCGTCGGTAAGAGAGATTAGGGCTTGTAAAGATGAATGACAGTTAGAGAGATTGCTTGAGTAAGTGTGCGATTGAAATGGATTCTTATAGGTTTGGGTGACCTAATTTTAAAGAAAACGTTCCAATTTACACTTTGTACCCTCGGCGGTATTTTGCTTTAACGTCTCTCTTAGCGGTACAAACTTTGCCCAGCGGTACTAACTTTGCATGGTCGGTACTAACTTTGTCCAAACAAAGAATGAACAATGTAAGTATCAGAAATGCTTCAGCACCATCAGTAACTCTTCTTAGTGACTCTCTATATCTTCTTAAAGCGTTGACAAGCATCACTTCTAGCTAATAAAAATGTAGAATTCATCACCTGACCCATCTAACCATGACTCACTATTCAGGTGGCTGAACCAACATCCCCTCACCATCAACACATACTAACCAATTTTATCTGGAAATACTCTTTGAATGGTCTACATATTCTCATGTCTTCAAAATGCTTCACAAGAGTATTCTTACTCTTAATCCAAGCATAAACAACATGAGCAATCTTCTTATTCTTGAACAACAGCCAATGATGATGTTGTTTCTTAATAAACAACCTTTTTGCACCCTTGTTAAAACATGGTTTGTCCTTAGGTTTACGATTATAGGGGTTTCTTGGAACAAGTTTGATTTTCCATGGTGTGTTTTAGCTTGTTGAAGAGTATGCTTTGTGATTTTTATAGAAAGGTGGTGCTTAAGGGTTTAGTTCACATTGAGAGTTCATAGCTATGTGTGTGTTTTATCTCTTTTATCCACAGATGACCCTATCATATTGCCTTCCTATGACCAATGTAGCTTATGGATTTATCATCCCTATTGAGACAACCAAGAACTGAAATCGGCTAACATCAAATGCCTTGGTTAGTAAATCAGCTACATTGTCATCAGTGTGGATCTTAAGCACTTGTATGAGTTTCTTCTCATATGCATCTCTTATGAAGTGGTGCCTTATTGCAATATGCTTTGTCTTTGAATGATATACTGGATTCTTCACAATGCAAATGGTACTTTCATTATCAATGTAGATCTTTGTGTTCATGAAGTTGAATCCATAGTCTAACATTTGATTTTGAATCCATAAAACTTGCCCACAGCAGCTTGCAGCAGCAACATATTCAGCTTCTGTTGTAGAAGTGGCCACAATGGTCTGCTTTTTGCATTGCCATGTAATGAGTCTCCTGCCAAGAAATTGACAACCTCCTGTTGTGGATTTCCTGTCAAGGTTTGCTCCAGCATAATCACTATCTGAGTAGGATTCCAAGTCAAATGAAGAGTCTCTAGGATACCAAAGGCCCAGTTTGGGTTTGCCCTTTAGGTACCTAAAAATTCTTTTGACAGCACTTAAATGAGAGGTCTTTGGAGTGACTTGAAACCTAGAACAAGCACAGACTGCAAACATAATGTCAGGCCTAGAAGCAGTCACATACATTAAGGAGCCAATCATTGATCTATAAAGATGGACATCAACATCACTGGCTTCCTCATCTTTGACTAAAGGCTTCTGAGTCTCAATTGGTGTACTGGCAGTCTTAACACTTGCAAAGTCAAACTTCTTCAGGATTTCAGCAACATACTTATCCTGGCTAATGAATATACCATTTGGTTTCTGTTTGACTTGTAGGCCAAGAAAGAAAGTGAGCTCTCCCATTGAACTCATCTGAAATCTACTCTTCATCAATGCCTCAAACTCATCACACCAAGACTTCTTTGTAGACCCAAAGATGATATCATCCACATAGACTTGAACTAAAATGATATCATGTTTGTCCTTCTTTAGGAAGAGAGTTTTGTCAATTGTCCCTCTTCTGTATCCATTCTTCAACAAGAAAGTGGATAAAGTAGCATACCATGCTCTGGGAGCTTGATGCAACCCATACAGAGCTTTAACCACTTTGTAGACTTTCTCAGGATACTTAGGATCTAGGAAACCTGGTGGTTGAGACACATATACCTCTTCATCAATCTTGCCATAGAGAAAGGCACTTTTCACATCCATCTGATAGACTATAAAGCCCATATATGAGGCAAATGCTAAAAAGATCCTTATGGCTTCAAGCCTAGCCACAGGAGCAAAAACTTCATCATAGTCTATTCCTTCCTCTTGCCTGTGTCCCTGAGCAACTAATCTAGCTTTGTTCCTGACAACCACTCCTCTTTCATCCTTCTTATTTCGGTACACCCACTTTGTACCGATAGCCTTGATCACATGGAAACAGAAAATGCTCAAAGTGAAGGGAGGACAAGAGAAATGGTGGATGAAGTCAAGGAGTTTGATGAAGTTAGACCATCTTCAAGAGCTTTGAAATCTTCTTGGGTTATGTTGGATAGGAAATACAAGCAATCAAACATATGATGAAAAGTCCTTATGATTGTTTCGCTCCTGTGCTTTTAAAACATAACTAACAAAAGCATTGAGCTTAGAACTTTTATTTACTTTGCTGCTTGTTTGACTGTATGATGTTGGAAGCTCCTAGAATAAGTGCTGAAGGATGAGAGGGATTAATTCTTGATGTGGGAATAGGACTAACATTCACAACAGTTTCCAAATTTGTGAAGTCAGCCTCTGCACCCTCATCATCATAAGATGAATGTGTAAAGATACCATCAGTAGTATCTTCATGAATATCCTCATTTGGAGGTATTTCAGAGTCATCTTCTTGGAAATTGGATGTGTCAGAAAAAGATAGTCCCTCATTAGGAATGGCAGTACTAACTGGTATGCTAACGGTATTAACAAAGTTAGTACCGCTAGCTTTAGCTGTTGTGCTAACAGTATTAACAAAGTTAGTACCGCTAGTACTAAAAATGTTAGTACTGCTAGACTTAGCAGCTCCTGCCTGAGTAACTAAGTTCTCAGTTTCTTGTTCAAGATTCTTCTTGAGAGCTTCAGCTTCCTCATTAGCTTCTTTTTCTTGCCTTTGAAGTCTTGCAAGATCATCCAGAAAGACTTGTTCTTCCTCTCTTGGACCTCCTCTCTTATTATCTGATTTTGAAGCAGATGTGTTTGTGGAAGAATAGGGATGCCATATTGGCAGTTCAAA
>BQNB010103293.1:0-24061 GCA_026074375.1 Tanacetum coccineum | reverse complement strand
TTCTAATCTCCTACAGCAGGACTTAGAGCAAATTCATAAAGATGATCTAGAAGCAATGGATTTGAAGTGGCAGCTCTCTCTGCTAAGTATGAGGGAAAAAGGTACTTTCAAAGGACAGGCATGAAAATTTTCATTAATGCTAATGATACTGCTGGGCATGATAAATCAAAGGTAGAGTGTTTCAACTATCACAAGATGGAACACTTTGCCAGGGAGTGTAGAGCACCAAGGAACAAAGAGAGTCAGTTCATAAATCAAGACAACACTAGGAAGCATGGAAACAATGAAGACACATTTTCAAAGGAAATGTTGGCTATAGATGGTGTAGGTTTTGACTGGAGTGATATGGTAGAAGAACAGGTTCAGGCAAACATGGCTCTAATGATGTTTTCAGACTCTGAGGTATACAATGATAAAACTTGCTCTAAAACTTGTCTAAAAAACTATGAAACTCTTAAGAAACATTGTGACGATTTGATTGTTAAGTTTAATCAAACTGAATTTACATCAGCTACTTATAAAAGAGGTTTAGCAACTGTAGAAGAACAACTTATCACATATAGAAAGAATGAGGTTCTTTTTAGTGAAGAAGTTACAGTTCTTAAAAGATAAGTAGCTTGTAAAGACTATGAAATAAATGTGCTTAAAAGTGAGTTTGAAAAAGTTAAGCAAGAAAAAGAGGGCATTGAATTTAAAATTGAGAAATTTGAAAAAGCCTCAAACGACCTAAACAAGTTGTTAGGGAGTCAGATAACTGACAAAAGTAAAAAGGGTTTGGGGTATAGTACGGTTCCTCCACCCCATCCTTTAATCTATAGTAGACCTAAAAAACTTGATTTGTCTTATTCTGGTCTTGATGAATTCAAAGAGCCTGAATTCAAAACATATGATTTTAAAGTTAGTAAGCAAGAGTCTAATGTTGTTTGTGATAAAAAAATTAAAATGATTCTAAGGAAAATTCTAATGAATCTTTGGTAAAAGATCAAGTATCGAAAGACACAAGTAGCTTTGTTGCGTCCCCACTTAATGTTGATAAAGAAACTATTTTTCCTGTTGATAAAAAGGTAGAGTTTATCAAACCTAAAAATCATGAAAAAATAGCTAAAAAGTCAGTTAGGTATGCATAGATGTATAGATCACAAACTGCTAGGGGGAATCAAAGAAATTGGAATGGACAGAAGTCCAATCAACTAGGAAGTGATTTTGTGATATATAACAAAGCTTGCTTTATTTGTGGAAGTTTTAATCATGTACAGGCTCTGTATAAATACCATCAAAGGAAAAGGATGGTATATGGGAATAATTATAACAGGGTGAACTACAACTATACTACCAACAGGACTCACCCTAATGCTCAAAGGAACATGGTTCCAAGAGCAGTTTTAATGAAAACTGGCCTAAAACCATTTAATACTGCCAGGACAGTTAATACTGCTCATCCCAAATCTACAGTTTTTAGTGCTAAACCAATGTCACATTTTTCAAAAACAGCACAATCAACTGTAAGAAGACCCTTTCAATCAAAAACAGTATTATCTAACAAAAGGTTTACCCACAAAGTTAATACTGCCAAGGCACAAGCAGTTAATACTGCTAGGCCAAAAGCAGTTAATACTGCTAGGCCAAAAGCAGTTAATACTGCTAGGCCACATTCAGCAGTTGTTAATGCTGTTAGGGTTAATCAGGCAAATGTTGTAAAGGCCTCAGCATGTTGGGTTTGGAGACCTACCAAACTTGATAGTGCATCAATCACCTTGAAGAAACATAATTACATTGATGCACGAGGCAGATCCAAGTCAGTGATGGCTTGGGTCCCCAAAGGAATCTAATTTCCTTATTTTTATGTGCAGGGCAAGCCACAACAGGATGACACAGGATTTGTTGATAGTGGATGCTCAAGGCACATGACTGGGAACATAGCTTATCTCTCAGATTTCAAGGAATTTGATGGAGATATGTTACATTTAGGAGAGGAACACATGGTGGTAAATCTTCTAGTAAAGGAACACTTAAAACTGATAGTCTTGATTTTGAAGATGTATACTTTGTCAATGAGTTAAAATTCAATCTTTTTAGTGTCTCACAGATGTGTGACAAAAAGAACTATGTCCTTTTTACTGACACTGAATGTCTTGTCTTATCTCCTAATTTTAAGTTGCCTGATGAAACTCAGATACTTCTTAAAATTCCTAGAAAAGACAATATGTATAGTTTTGATATGAAGAACATTGTTCCTAAAGAGAGTTTAACTTGTCTTGTTGCAAAGGCTACATCAGATGAATCAATGCTCTGGCATAGGAGGCTTGGTCATATTAATTTTAAGAACATAAATAAGCTTGTTAAGGATAATCTTGTAAGAGGATTGCCTACAAAACATTTTGAAAATGACCAAACCTGTGTTGCTTATCTTAAAGGGAAGCAACACAGAGCTTCTTGTAAGTCCAAAGTTCTGAATCCAATTACTAAGCCTTTGTTTATGCTTCATATGGATCTCTTTGGTCCAACCTTTATGAGTAGTTTAATGCATAAGAAGTATTGCTTAGTAGTCACTGATGATTATAGCAGGTTTACATGGGTTTTCTTTTTAACAACTAAGGATGAAACCAGTGAGATTCTCAAGAACTTTATCAAAGAAATAGAAAACCTAGTGGATAAGAAAGTGAAAATAATCAGGTGTGATAATGGAACAGAGTTTAAGAATAAAGTTATGGATGATTTTTGCAGAGAGAAAGGTATTAGGAGAGAATATAGTGTAGCTAGGACTCCTCAGCAGAATGGTGTAGCTGAAAGGAGGAATAGGACACTAATTGAGGCTGCTAGAACCATGTTAGCTGACTTAGCTTACCTTCCACAATTTTGGCGTTGTGAAGCAGTTAGTACTGCTTGCTATGTACAGAATAGGGTCTTAGTAGTCAAGCCTCATAACAAGACACCTTATGAACTTTTTAGAGGTCTTAAACCAGCTCTAAACTTTATGAGACCATTTGGATGTCATGTTACTATTCTTAATACTTTAGACAATTTAGGCAAGTTTGATGGCAAAAGTGATGAAGGTTTCTTTGTTGGATATTCTTTGAGTAGTAAAGCTTTTAGGGTATACAATACTAGAACCAGGAGGGTAGAAGAAAACTTGCATATTGGGTTTTTAGAGAATAAGCCTATGATAGAAGGGAATGGTCCAAAGTGGCTGTTTGATATTGATTCTCTAACCCAATCTATGAATTATGTACCAGTAGTTACAGGTACAATCTCAAATGAATCTGCAGGTACACAAGGAGGACTTAATGCAGGTACATCTACTCAGAAAGAAGAAATCAATCAAAATTGCATTGTGATGCCAATTTGGAAAGATGCTACATTTGATTCACCTTCTAAGGATGTTGGTAATGGTGAACCAAAATCTGTTGCTGATGATCAAAAGCAGGTTGAAGATGGTCTAGATAATGAGAATGATGCAAAAGATAAGTCTGATGATGATAGCATTCCTAAAGAAGTTAATGCTGTTGGACAACATGTTAATACTGCTAGTCCTGATATTACTACTAGTAGCCTTAAACTTAATGTTGTTGGTCCATCAGTTAATACTGCTAGTTCATATGATCAAGATAGCCCTAAAGACATGTTAACTATGGGAGCTAGTCATACACTTGAAGCCACTCATGTTGAGTTCTTCAGTGATGAAGATGAACCAGAAGTTGAATTGGGCAACATCACAAATTCCTATACAGTTCCAACCACTCCCAATACAAGAATACATAAAGATCATCCAATTGATAATGTGATTGGTGATGTGAAGTCATCTGTTCAGACAAGAAGAATGACAAAACCTATTTCTAAACAAGGATTTCTCAGTACTCTATATGAATAGAAAACACATGATACCCTGAATACTTGTTTATATACTTGTTTCCTATCTCAGATAGAACCCACAAGCATTGCTAAAGCTCTATCTGATTCATCTTAGGTGGAAGCAATGTAGGAAGAACTTCTGTAATTCAAACTCTAACAGGTTTGGATGCTTGTGGATTTTTCTATTGGAAAGAGGGCCATTAGAACAAAATGGATCTTCAGAAACAAGAAAGATGAAAATTGGATTGTGATTAGGAATAAAGCAAGGTTGGTTGCATAGGGTCATAGACAAGAAGAAGGTATAGACTATGAAGAAGTTTTTACTCCTGTTGCAAGAATTGAGGCAATAAGATTGTTTTTAGTCTATGCCTCTTTTATGGTTTTCTGGTATATCAAATGGATGTGAAGAGTGCTTTCTTATCTGGAACTATTAAGGAAGAAGTTTATGTTACTCTACCACCAGGATTTAAAGATCCTGACCATCCAGATAAAGTTTACAAGGTGGTCAAGGCACTTTTTGGGTTGCATCAAGCACCAAGAGCATGGTTTAAAACCTTGGCTAACTATTTCTTGGGTAATGGTTTTAAAAGAGGGAAGATTGATCAGACATTGTTTATCAAGAAGCAAAAAGGAGATATTTTGCTTGTACAGGTCTATGTTGATGACATTATCTTTGGCTCTACAAACAAGGAGTTATGTACTTGATTTGAGAAGCTTATGAAGGATAAGTTTCAGATGAGTTCTATGGGAGAACTTACGTTCTTTCTAGGATTACAAGTACAACAGAAGGAAGATGGAATATTTATCAGTCAGGATAAATATGTAGCTGAGATTTTGAAGAAATTCAACTACACTGATGTGAAGTCTGCTTCAACTCCTGTTGATTTGGAAAAGCCTTTGGTTAAAGATGGAGATGTTAATGATGTTGATGTACATCTCTATAGATCTATGATTGGGTCTTTGATGTATCTCACAACATCTAGACTAGATATTATGTTTGCAGTATGTGCATGTGCCAAATTTCAAGTTACTCTAAAAACATCACATCTCTTAGCAGTCAAGAGAATTTTTAGATATTTGAAAGGCAAACTAACTTTAGGCCTTTGGTATTCTAGGGATTCTCCATTTGAACTAGTTACTTATACTGATAGTGACTATGCTGGAGCAACTCAATATAGGAAGTCAACAACAGGAGGTTGTCAGTGTTTAGGAAACAGGTTGATATCTTGGCAGTGCAAGAAGCAATTTGTGGTTGACACCTCTACAACTGAAGCTGAATATGTGGTTGCTGCTAGTTGCTGTAGACAAGTACTCTGGATTCAAAACCAATTTCTAAATTATGGGTATAATTTCATGCATACTGTCATTAATATTGACAATAACAGTACTATTTGCATTATTAAAAATCCTGTTCAACATTCTAAAACAAAACATATAGAGATTAGACATCATTTTATAAGAGATTGCAATGCTAAAAAGTTAATTCAAATGGTTAAAATTCATACTGATCATAATGTTGCGGATCTTCTTACAAAAGGTTTTGATGAAGGAAGGTTTTAGTACTTGGTCTTAAGTATTGAAATGCTTAATCCTTAAATGTCTACATCTCTTTATGTCTTTGTAAAAGTTTTGTAAAAGATTAATACTGTTAGTCTTGTCAATTAGTATTGCTAGTTATACTTAAGACTGCTTGTTAAAACTGTTGGTTATACTTAATACTGTTAAAAAGAAAATACTTTAGATTGTGTATTTTTAGCTATCGACTAACAATTGCAGGTAAAGCATATTGAATACCTGATGTTGAATGCTTCACCTCTAAAGAATTGGCTGAGGGAAAGTTAATGTTTTGGATAACAGTTTTTAACTTTTATTTATGGGTTATGCATAAATATGGATCCTTACGAATTCTCACATGTCTATCTAGTCTTTTCTAGTGTGCTTGTGATGAATAAAGGCATGTTGTTGTATAATTATTGAAGACAAAGTTAATACTGTTAGACATATGTTAATACTGCTAGGCAGAAAATTACTACTGCCAGGCAAAAGTTAATACTGTTGGGATGACATGAGAGCCAAAGTTACAACTGTTGAGCAAATTCTTAACCCTTGAAGCAATGTTAGAGGGGAGGCTACTTATGTCAATATATAGTCAAAGCATGGATGGAAGGATATGTAATATCAAAAGTATGTTTTCTAAAGAATCAAAAACATCTTGGCATGTCAAAAGAGGTCGGGTCACCAAGGTACCTCAGTCTAGTGGTCCCCCTGAAAAAGGTTGGTGATGAGGCTGTCCATAAGGATTTGGGTGACAGAATGGAAAGGGCTGCCACTACTGCTTCTAGCTTAGAAGCAGAGCAAGACAGTGGTAACATCAAATAAGACCCAATCCATGGCAACACTTAATGAACCAAGTCCTTAGGGAATTGGTTCAGGTAGTGGTCCCAGGTGCCAAGATACCATATTGGGGGATGTAGATGCTCAAAATAGGTTTGAGATTACATCTAAACAGTTCAATGATCCACCTCTCTCAAGAGGTTACACACTTGGAAGTGGGAAGGACAGTATGAAATTTTTAGAATTGATGGAACTTTCTACAAAACTGTCAAATATGTTGCATAAAAATAGAAAGAGTGATTTGGTGAGTCAAAAGAATTAAGAGATTAAGCGAGCTTAAAAATAGAAAGAGAGATGTGTGAATAAAAACATAAATGAGTGATTATGTGAGCAAAAAGAATTAAGAGATATTATGAGCATAAAAACAGAAAGAGAGCTTGTGAGAAGAATCAATTGATGATAGAAGTCCTTTTTGGAAAGAAATTGAAGTTAGTGTTGGTAACTTAAAACTTAATGTTGTTAGTTTTAGGTTATTGGGTTACTTACTACTGTTAGGCATAACATTGTGCTGTCAGATTAAGTTAATGTTGCTAGGCCTAATTTAGTGTTGCCAGTTCAAGTTAATGATGCTGATGGTGCTTCTATAAATACTTCGATTCAGGGTTTCATTCGATTCTTTATTTGATTTCAATCATTCAAACACTCTCTAAACGTAAACCCTAACTCAATTTCATCTTTGATCATCAAAACACAACACAATGTCAACCCTAACTTTTGCTGACACTCACAACTTGGTCGCATTCTTGGAAAAACCCGCTGAAAGTGATGGGTTTCATGAGATTATTGATTTCCTGAATGCTAATCAGATTCGTTATGCATTGACTGTTAATTCTACTATCTACACATCTTGCATTCAACAGTTTTGGGCAACGGCAAAGGCAAACACTGTCAATGGTGAACGTCAGATACAAGTCCTAATTGATAAGAACAATATAATCATCATGGAGTCAAGCATTAGAAGTGATCTTCACTTGGAAGATGCAGGAGGTACTGATTGTTTGCCAACTGCTACTATATTTGAAGAAGTGGCACATATGGGGTATGAAAAACCTTCTCAAAAGCTTACGTTTTATAAAGCTTTCTTTTCTCCGCAATGGAAGTTTTTAATTCATACTATTACACAAATCCTTAGTGCCAAAACCACTGCATGGAACGAGTTCAGTAGTGTAATAGCCTCTGCAATCATATGCTTGGCCATAAACCAGAAATTTAATTTCTCTAAGTACATTTTTGATGCTATGGTAAAGCACTTAGAGGGAGGGGTCAAATTTTTTATGTATCCACGATTTCTACAAGTTTTCATTAATCAACAACTTGGGGATATGTCACATCACAAAAAGATCTATGTTAACCCCTCACACACAAAGAAAATATTTGCCAATATGAAGAGAGAAGGAAAGGATTTTTCTGGGAGAGTGACACCTTTGTTTACAACAATGATGGTTCAACCTAATCAAGAAGTGGGTGTAGATTTAGCTATTCCTACTGATTCTCATCAGACACCCATTACTACTCAACCATCATCCTCTAGATCTCAGAAGAAACAGTCCAGGAGGAAACAGAGGAAGGACATTGCAGTTACTTAGGAGGAGCCACAACAAGGTGACAGTGTTCCTACACCTTCTAATGATCTACTTCTCAATGGTGAGGATAGCATGCAACTATCTGAATTAATGATTTTATGTACTAACTTACAAAAGCAGGTTCTTGATTTAGAGAAGGCAAAGGATGCTCAAGCAAAGGAGATTGTTGATTTAAAGAAGTGGGTCTAGAAGTTAGAAAGGAAGAAGAAATCAAGAACTACAGGGTTAAAAAGGCTAAGGAAAGTTAGTATGACTATAAGAGTTGAATCCTCTGAGGATAAAGAAAGTTTAGGTGATCATGAAGATTTATCCAAACATAGAAGGAGTATTAAAGCTATTGATAAGGATGTTGATGTTTCTTTAGTTGATGATACCCAGGGGAGGTCAGATGATGTAGAAATGGTTGATGATAAGGTAGTTGTGGATAGGCTAGTTGGTGAAAAACAAGAGCAGAGTGCAAAGGAAAGAAAGGTAAATACTAGTGTTGAAGTTAGTGTTGCTCCTACAACTATTAAAGAAATAACTTTGGCTCAAACACTTATTCAAATCAAAGCAGCTAAACCTAAAGTTGTTACTACTGCTGCTACAACAACAACAACTACAAGACCCAAGGCAAGAGGGGTTATAGTTCAGGAGCCAAGTGAATTCAAAACTCCACAAGCATCACAACCTTCGATGACTAAGGACAAAGGCAAAGCAATCATAATTGAGCCTGAAGTACCTCTGAAAAGGAAAGATCAAGTTACTTTTGATGAAGATTTGGCAAGAAATCTTCAAGCTCAGTTAGAGGCTAAACTTATAGAAGAAGAAAGGCTTGCAATGAAACTGGAAGAAGAAGCCAACATAGTTTTAATTGAGTTATGGGATAATACACAAGCTATGATGGAAGCAGATTTTGAGTTAGCTCAGAGGCTACAAACAGAAGAACAAGGAGAGATATCCATTAAAGAAAGATCAAGACTATTTGTAGAGCTTATAAACAAAAGAAAGAAACACTTTACAATGCTTAGAGCTGAAGAGAAAGAAGAAAGCCACCAACCAAAGCTCAAAAGAGGAATCAAATGTCTACCTATCTCAAGAACATGGGTGGATACAAGAATAATCAGTTAAAGAGTAAGAGCTATGAAGAGATCTAAAAGCTATTTGATAATGAAATAAGGAGAGTAAATACTTTTATTCCTATGGATTCTGAGGAAGTAAGGAACAAAAAGGCAACAGAAGAAAGTTCTAAAGGAACAGAGGATGAACTGAAATCTGATAAGTCAAAGAAAGCAGAAAGTAGTGAGGAGAAAGCTAAAGGCAGCAGAAAGAAGATGCTTGGTAAGAAAAGAGCAGGGAAAGAGCAACAGCAAGAATCTTAAAAGAAACAAAGAATAAAGGATGACAAAGAGACAGATAAGCATGAAGAAGTTGAAGAAGTTGATGAAGCTGAGCTGAAAAAGCATTTGGTGATAGTAAAAGATAATGATATAGCAATTGATGCTATACCACTTGCTACCAAACCACCAGTGATTTTTGAATACAAGCTTCTTAGAGAAGGAATAATGGCACATTATCAACTGATAAGAGCATATGGAAGTTCCAAGAGATATTCTTCAATGATCAGGATGCTTTAGGGAATTGACAAAAAAGATTTACAGACTCTTTAGAAATTGGTCAAGACAAAGCATGGCGATACAAGGCTTGAAGATGATCATGAAAGAGTGTTGTAGGGTGATTTAAAAGTTATGTTTGAACCAGACATAAAGAGTGATGTATGGAGAAATTTACATGGAAACACAGTGACTATTTGGAAGTTATTTGATTTATGTGGAGTGCACTTTGTAAGGTTTGAAAATGTCCGCATCTTTAAGTTAGTTGAAAAGAGATATCCCCTCACACCAATAACAATCATAAATATGCTTAACAAGAAACTTCAGACGGATTATTAGAATGAGATGTGCTACTAATTACTCAAGCTTATGGTAAAGCAGGAAAATGGTCAGTAAAAGGTTTGAATGCATCTTCCTGATAGTGATGAAGACTTTTAACAGAGAAACTTAAAGATTCAAAAAGTGAACATCAAGTTTAGGGGAGGATTGTTGGGACTTAAAAGACTTCAAGGATTCTTAAAGTTACTACTGCTCAGGTACATAATGGAAATTATGCTAAGTAGTTAGTACTAGTAGTATAAAGTTACCACTGCTAGTTACTAATGTTAGTATAATTTAGTACTGATAGCATAAAGTTACTGTTGTTAGTTGAAGTTAACACTGCTTAGAGTTGAAGACTAAAATATAAGCTAAGTAGTTAGTGTTGCTCGTAGTAAATGTTAAGACTACTAGTACATGTTACTACTGTGAGTATATATTAGTACTGCTAGTACTAATGTTACTACTGCTTATGTTTATTAGTGTTGCTGGTACAAAAAGTTTATGCTGCTGATTACAACTGCTTGAAGACTTACTACTGTCAAGAGGATAAAGACGGTTTAAAGAGATAAAGATTGTTTGGAGAACAAGAATACTTGTGAAGATAAGTATTGAGATATTTTTATACAAGATATGTATAAAGTATTTGTTTAAGAGATTACGTTTATGTTTAGAAAAGATTATGATGTCTAAGGAATGTATTGTAAGCCGACTAGGACTCCTTAGTCTATAAAAGGAGGCTCTAGGGAATTAGTTAAAAAACAAGTTTTATGTGTTTACAAGTTTTCATAGTTGTCAACTCGATTTAGAGAAGCTTTAACGTTGTAAACCCTAGTACTGGTGAAGAGTACTCGTATTATTGATCTAATAATATATTAGCGTTTGGTTATATCTTGTTCATTCATATTTACTGTTTCGTTGATATTATTTCTAGAGTACTAAGGTGTATATTCCGCATACACTTTAATATACATACAAAGTTTCTACAACAAGTTATTTTGGATTTATCCAAGGTAATTTAACCTTAGACAACCAAAGGAATCGATTAAGGATTGGGATCAACAAAACGAATACCGATTATTGAGAGAATCTTAGCAAAACCGCCAAGAATTGATTAAAGCAAAGCTTTAATACCAATATCAAAATATTAAACCATATCTTACACCAAATCCTTGCATCTCCTTTTATAGGAGAAAGAGTGCTTACATGTTTGCCATCTAGGGCGATGTACGATATAAGATAAATATAAACATAAACTATGAAACTACTAAAACTATGAAACCACGAAACACGACATATAGTGAAGGCATAATTGCATCATTCTCACCGCATCATTCTCCCCCACTTGAAATTACTCATCCTCAAGTTTGGCTCACTCGTCCCTTGTACTCATAGCATCCAAATTTGTATCCCTTGCATCAAAATCCCTTTCTTTATAATGACTAGACCTTGAACCTTAATCAACTTAAAACCAAATTTATCATCCATGGTTGTAACTTTCAAATACTTTTCTTGATAATTTTTACATATCAAAATACTAACCTTGACCAAATTTCCCTTTTGCAACAAAATTTACTCATGAGGATTTGAATCTAAGGTTTTTTAAAAATCAACACTTACAGTTTGGATCTTTAAAGAGCAAAGATCATTAGCCATAACTACGACGTCTTCCATGTTGTCTTCTTCCCCACCAGTTCCTCCTTTCCTAACAAATCCTTCTTCTTCCTCAATGACATCTTCAATATCGGTATCATAAAATGGCACCGATTCTTCTCCATATTGATCATCATCAAATACTGCAGGTCCTTCATAATTGTCACCTACCACACCATAATCTCCCCATGTATCAGAAGATGAACCATCACCCTTAAAGAATGGATATTCTAACTCTTCGCCTTCACTTCTCCTTGGAAACATCTTAATCAAGAACTTAGGCTCTTGATACCAACTGATGTAGAGTAAAATAAAATAACACAAAATTAAATCCGTTGATTCCAATGAATACCAGAAACAATCTTCCAACTATCGTTGATTCAAAAGAATACCGATAATCACGTAAACTCCAACAATCGTTGAATCAAACGAATACTAATTATTGAGAGGATCTTTGCAAAACCACCAAGAATTGATTAAAGCAAAGCTTTAATACCAATATCAAAATATTAAATCATATCCTAAACCAAATCCTTGCACCTCCTTTTATAGGAGAAGGAGTGCTTACATGTTTGCCTTCTATGGCGATGTGGGATATAAGATAAATATAAACATAAACTACGAAACTACAAAAACTATAAAACCATGAAACACGACATATAGTGAAGGCATAATTGCATCATTCTCCCCGCATCAAATACCCATGTTTTAAACTGTACAACAATTTACCCATTCGCATATTTGACGCCATACACAAAAAAGGCAATCCAAATACTATATAAACTAATTGGAATAATATATATTTGCTTTAGAAGTAAGTCTGCATCCTGATGTATATTTGCTATAGTATTAACTAAAGAATGACGAATGGGATATTAGATACCTGCTTGCATCAATTTTAAAGTAAACACATTTAGCTTTTCTGCATTTTAATATTCCAAGAGAGTGGAACTATAAATTCTAAAAGGAATGGCAGTTTACCTATTTAATAAGCCTTAAACCGGCTATACAAGTAGCAAGAATTCTGTAACTACAGATAATAAATCACCATGAAGTTTTGGAGAGTGACTAAGCACGCATCAGGTTTGTTCGGTACAAGTAGTGTTTTTAGCAGAACTTCTCCATGTTTTCCTTTTTCCCTAGCAACTCTAATGTTATCGATATCACGGAAGTACTTACCATGCACAATAGCTGTTTATTAAAGAAATAGGAAAGAATCCAGGTAAAATTGTGATAAACGACACTCAGAATTGCAAATAAACTACCAAAGTATGACAAATGAGGCTACTGCAAATATACAGGCAGTACAAAGACCCGCCATAGCTGCAACCACAATCTGTGTGTGTTTACCTCTCAAAGATAAGGGATTCGATACACCATGGTCCAAAAGAATATAGATGCATAAAGTTATCATCATTGTCTTAACAAATAAGGAAACAAATAACTTCAACCGACATTCTTGACGTTTTTGACGACACACGGCTTGGCTGCAACCACAGGTCTGGTTGCCCTGCCAAGATCCGCTCGTCAGCAAACTTTATTCAGAAGAAATGTAAATGTAGCATATTATCATCATCGTCTCAATGAGTAAACAAATAAGTAAGTTCACTCTTTTTAGCAACCCCAAAAGCTATTATTACTCTATATACTAAAGAGCATTACACTTCATGACAAAATTGCTGTCGTTTTGATTATGGGCTTATTTTGGCCCATATTTTTAGCCCTTGCCATTTGTGTAGCCTATTAAGGCCTGGTTATGTACGTATATACAACCAAAAGTTTCTACACACGCATATACCCAATGAAATCGTCAGCACCTTCCTACCTCCGTAAAATCCCTAACTTAAAAATTCAAACATTATAACATGTGTACCTTAAAAACACAGTCGAAGCCATGTTAAACACACTATTTACAAAATGACAGGCAAACGCGTTGTTTTAAATGACTATTAAGACGCATACTGATAGGGCTCACAACTGCCAATACAAAAGCAATATAGAACGCCAACCGTAGCTGCAACCACATTCCAGTTGTCAATATGGCTCACATTTGAGATGTAAGCCAACTTATGATAGTAACCACATTTGTTGCCATGTGATGTTTCAGCCAAGCAAGCGCTTACAAACCACGCATAAAGTAAGCAACCAAAACCACAGAATCAGCAAAGGCTCAGAAAGGCTAACAACACATTAAAGAGGACATGCCCACCATGGCTGCGACCATATATGGATGGTCGTACCATGTCACTGGGGATAGGTAAAAAAAATAGTCGGGTAAAAAAACGTTGTTGACTAGTCAAATATTGGCAAACTTATCCCCGGTGACATGTCACCGGGGAAAGTCCCTAAACGTCACCAGGGTAAAGAAGTAAATGTTGACTAGTCAAATAATGGCAAGCATTTTCCCCGACGACATGTCGTCGGGGATTCTTTTGCTTATATACTTAAGTAATTAATTAATTAATTTAATTAATTAGTAGGATAATTAATAAAAAATAATCCCCGGTGACTGTTGACCGAAAAGTATGTGGGCTCGTCAAAGTCGCCGGGGAAAATTGTAAGGGAATGAATCCCCTGGGAGCCTTCCCCGGCAGGTATCCTCGGCGACATGTCGCCAGGGATAGTTAACCCCTTGGACATGTCGTCGGGGAAACGCCCCAAATGTCTGAACTCTTATCCTCTCCAAATGGAAGATAACCTCACAAAACTGAAGATGTTCAGACCTCTGAACTCTTATCCTCTCCAAATGGAAGATACTTCGGCACATGATCTAGTCCAAATTCCTTTTAATAAAAGAGGAACTTGGCATTGTTATCATTAGGCAATAATGCTTGATTTAATCATCAATTGCATTAGGGCATAAATCATGATAAACTCCTGCTCCAGTTGCAAGACTTGAAGCAATCAGGATCTTTCTTGCCTTTGCGACATACATAAACTTCATAGTTTATCAAATGAATGTCAATAGTACATTACTTAATGAAAAACCAAAAGAAGAAGTATATGTCAAACAACCTCTAGGTTTTAAGATAGAGTAAATTCATCAACCATGTCTGCGAAATTAGATAAAACCCTTTACAGACTCAAACTGGTTTCAAAAGCATGATATGAAACTCTCTCAACCTATCTCACTAAACACATATTTATAAGAGGTATGATAGACAACACTATTTATCTACAAAACTCAAACAAATGTGATTTTGGTACAACTTCTTGTTGAAAATACTATCCTTGAGTCCACCAGCACAAAAGTGTGTAAACCGTTTAAGAAACTGATGACGCAAAGATATGAAATAAGCATGATAGGTGTCCTCACCTACTTCCTTAAATTTTACATCAAAAAATCTAAAAGAGGCATTTCAATCAATAAAGAAAAAGATGTAAATGATCTACTAAGAATTTATGACAAAATTAGTTCATCAGTGAATACTCTAATTATGCCCCCCTAACATGTTAGGACCTGATCTTAATGGCAAAGCTATAAACGAGTCTCGGTATAGAGGTATGATTAGACCACTAATGAACCTAACTGCAAGCAGACCTTATATTCAATTCTCAACTACTATATGCAAGACATCAAGCAAACATAAGGAATCCCACCTTATTTATGTTGAGAATTTTCAAGTACCTAAATGGTACTCCCAGTCTTGGTCTTCAGTATCCAAAAAGTTTAGGACTTGACCTAAAAGGATAATGAGACTTTGACTGTGCTGGATGGAACATGGACAGTACAAATAGTTCAGATGATTGTCAATTGCTTGAAGGCAAGCTTGTTTGCTGAAGTACAAATAAGCATTAATCTGTAGCTATGTTCTTAACTGAAGCTGAAGATATAGTTGTTGCTAGATGTTATGCCATCATACTATGGAGAGTTAACTCACTTACTATGATATCATATATGAAAACTTACACATAACAATCCAATTCTACACTCAAAAAAAACAATGCTCATTGATTTTAGATCAAGAATCAAACTCACAAACGGGACATTGAATTCCTTTCATTCCCACTCAATATAAACTTGTTGATATCTTCATCAAGCCTTTGGATGAGCCAACCTTTAAAAGATTAATTGGTTAACTAGGTATGCCGAACATTGATTCAAAACCTGAAGCTTCATTACTAACTGAAGAAAACTGAAGCTTCAGCGCTTTCATCCAAAACTGAATAAATTTTCATATATTAAGTGTCAGTTTAGTTTTTGTATACAACCTTTAGCTTGTTTAAGTGAAGTACTGAGCAACCACATATGTCTCATTTATAGATTTGCATGAGCATGTGTGGTTTTATCGCCTTTGTTGGAGCACGCATATTGGTCAAATCAAGAACTAAACAAAACTGAGTCATTTTCTTTAGTTCAGTTTATAAAATGATTTTATCTAAGTCTTCAGCTGTCTCTCAACTGAAGTAACTAAGCAATCACATTTGTCTCATTTATGGATTTGCGTGAGCACTTGTGATTTTGTCGCCTTCACTAAAAGATTGATGATAATGATGATTACAATAATCAGTTTAGCATAACATATCACCAAACCTGAACCTAGTTCAGCTCCTTAAACATCAATCACAAGGTCTAAATAAAATCAAAAGTGATTTTCTAAATTAATATTATTTTTCTCTAAATAATCTCTTTCAAAGAAGTTATTTGTTTTTTAATATATTAAAAAGGGATATCAAATCGTTATAATGACCTCACCATCTTTCTCTCACCTGCTTTTTCAGTGAATAGACGGCTGTTCATTGTTCTAGGTATCAGATACACGCTTTGCTGACTTTTATGTAATACAAAGTTTAGCACACATATTAAAAACAAACCCTAAAACTTCTCACAAAATTCATAACTTCCACTCGGCAGTTATCAATTCCTCAAAAGAAAAAGTGAAAAATAACAAATCATATAAACCCATTTCACTTTTCACAAATCACTTCTCAAAAGAACAAATCATTTCACCAAAAACACACACACAAAACCTCAATGTAAATCAAATCTTCAAAACCCTAATCACATCAAAATGGCAAACCAAGAACAACCCTTTGTTGCTGCTAAGCAAGTAAGCTTCAATCTTGAAGATATCATCCTCAACCCAAACAATGAGGTTGCTCTTCTATACTTAAAACATAATAACAAGGATCATTTCCAATGTGTTTCTGATTTCATTTCCAAATGTTGCCTTACAAAACCATTTATCAAATCTCCAAACATGTATAAGGAATACCTCACTGAGTTTTGGTACTCAGCTAAAGCTTTTAAAAACTTTAAGGTGTACTTCTTAACCCCCACTGGTGGTATCTATGGTAAAGTAGGAGTAAATACCTTTAGGAATACCATTGGTGCACATTACCTCCCTCACTCTAGCAAGTATGTTGCACCACCATCTATTGACATGGTGAGGCCATGGTTTGAAACAATTGGGTATGGGGAAGCTATTCCTGCCAAAGGGACTCTCAAAAAGAGTCTTCTTCCTCCTAGGTGGAGGTTACTAATGGCACAAATTATCCAGTGCTTAGGAGGTAGAACTAGAGGTTTTGATCAAATCACCAATAAAGATGCCATTATGCTGTATAGTCTAGCAAATAGGATCAACATTGACTATGCCAGTATCTTTTAGGAAGACATCATCAACAAACTAAACAAGAAACATAAGGAAAAGGTTGTGCCATATACTAGATTTATATCCCTATTTATGATGCACAAAAATAAAGGAAGGCTATGGAGATAGAGAACTCACAATCTACCCCACTCAAGTCTTCAGTGTCAACAATTAGGCACTGAAGCCCAACCAACCTGAAGAACCTCCCTTCACATACCACATGTTGGCTATTTGTGCTATTGATATACTAGTGGTATTTAAAGCTCCCAAACCCTCTTCCAATAATGAGAGGGTTCCCTAAGGCACAAAGCCTGGAGCTAAACTTGGACACAAGAAGCATTCAACTTCTTCAAAACAATCCTCTGTGTCCAGCAAAGAGGCAACAAAAGGTGGGTCCTCTAAAGCACCCACCAGTTCTAAAACTGGACATTCTAAGAAAAGAAAAGAGTCCAGCTCGGCCATGGACTCAAACCCAATCCAGCCTCTAGTTTCTACGCTTGTAGATATTGGAATGCATAAAGAGGACCAGCAAGTAACTAGTGGCCCAACCTCTTTAGGGTAGTGAAGAAAGAGCCAACCCTCAGCTCAGTAGTGATATGTCAGCATTTAATTTAAATAAGCATATTTATTCAACATCTTTCATTATTTACTCTGAGTCTGCATTAGGAAATGATGTTTCAGCAGTTTCCACAGCTGAAGCTGATCCTAGAATTTCTGCTCCTAGTGATTTTGTACCTCAACAATAGGGTATGAACGAAAGAACCAAAAACACTTCATATGATTACTTATTTGCAGGTACTGACTAACATGTTCTTGCAAACTAACCCTAATATGTTAGTGAAGGGTTGGAAACTGTCTTCACTCAACCTATAACAGGAAAAAGGGCCAGCTTGGTTACTAGACAAACTAAGGAAGAAACCTCCAGCTCAATCAAGTTGGAAGATCTTGCAAAGCTGGTGTCACATGTGCAACCTAGCTTCAAAGACCTAGATTCACCTAAAGATGATCTTGTTATTACTGTTGATGATACTGATGAAGATGAGGAAGATGAAATTCATGCCGCTACAAATGATAAAACTAAAGATACTTCAGTTCCTAAATCCTCATCTCAGACTTCTCAAATTCAGGAGCTTACCAACCAGGTCCTCATTCTCCAGTCTTAAAAGCATAAACTGGAACTTAAGAAGAATAAAGTTAAACCTGAAGCTGTTCTCCTTAAAGCTCAACCCTTATTTCCCAATGTGGAACAGCTCAATGAGTTGCTGGTAAAGTCCTTAAAAACTAAATTTTCAAATATTTTATCTACTCATGACTTTAGCAGCTCACTACTAACTGAGCTGAAGGATCTTCCCTCCAAGTTTAATGAAATGGCTGAAAAAGTAGAAGGGTTAAAGAACCAAGTTCATGAATTGAAGATTGAGCTTCTAGGAGATCTGAAAGAAATTCCTACCAAACTAAAAGACTTTACAAAGACTGTCACCAGTCTTACATCACAAGTCATTGAACTAAAGTCTCTTTAGTAGGAACTTTCAGCAGAATTCCTTTCATTGCCAGTACAGGTTGCATCCGTTCAAGCTAACCTAAAGACTTTGGATGCCCTTCCAGGTCTCTTGTTAAATGTTACACAAGCTTTGAACAAATTTTCTCAGGTCTTAAACTTCTGCTTCATCAAAAGCTAGAGATCATAGTGTCCCTTCGGCAGGCCAAGATGACACCAGGCCTACTGAAGGGGAGAAGGACACAAATCAAGCAACCATCCACTACAAAAAAAAGGCCATTTAGTGGCACACAAAAAGTGTCGCTAAAGATGAAATATGTGTCACTAAAGACCTGACAGGGAATTGGTGGCAGAAAAAAAAGTGTCACTAATGTCGCTGCCACTAAAGGGTTTTAGTGGCACTTTTACTTGTGTTGCTGCAAACCTGATGGGTTTTAGTGGCACTTTTATGTTGTGTTTCTATTGACCATTCTAGCTATAGTGACACACAATTATCTATCACGTAAAGCTTAAAGGATTTTGTGGCATTTACTTTGTGTCATGATACTCTTGCTATGGTCACAAAGCAAGTTGACTTTAGTGACAGAACCCGTGCCACTAAGATTTGTTACAATATGATTTTTACCACTGTGATGTTTTCAAAATAGTGGCAGAATGAGATGTTAAATCTCAATTACTAGATTACACGAACGAAAGAAACTAAAAACTTCATATGAAAACAAAAATGCAATTTCAGTGGAACAAGGGTTTTTTATTATCAAAAAAGAACCATTCATCATATACAAAGCAAACAATGTTCTTGAATACCTAATAAAAAAGCAAACTAAGTCTAAATCTCCAACTAAATACCATAATAGACACCTAAAAACTACCAATATCATTGTATCTTCATCAAAGGTAGCAAGCATTGTGAGAACTCTTGACCTCTTGACACCCCAAGCATCTGTAAGCCAACAAAAAAATCGTAGAAATTCAAATTCAAGATGAAGGCAACAAGACATCTAGCTGAACGTAGAAATTCCTTACTCCAACGCTGACTCGGGTTTTCTTCAATTCTATTTTTCGACAGATAATGAGGAAATATTGAAAGCCAAATGCAAGCTTTTGAGGAATCTGCAGAGTTAAACAAGCAAGAGATAGATGAGTCAAAAAAAGATAGAAGAGTTTGAAGTTAGGTTCGAGAATGAAATAAACGAAGGACTATTCTTCAAGAGCATGGGTCAAAGTAAGCCCGTCAACAAATCAATAGCAAAAGTGGCAGCCGCAAGAGTCAGCGAGGTAACCAAACAAACTGCAGGAACATAAACTAGAATAAATATTTACCTTGGACGAAGAATTAAGAAAAGGCGATAATCATAGGCATTTAACTTGACAAGGCGACTATTGGCAGAGCATGCGATTATAAAATCATCGTTTATGCTCTTGCAAATGCTCTTTAGAACACATCAACCTTGCAAAGTCAAAAAAATCTTTCACTTCTGGATCATGTCTTTCAACAGGTTGTCTATTATCTCACATCGCTTGTTAACTCTTTCGCACATACTACTTTGCGTGTCGGCTGCATAAAAGAGCACATAATTAGTTGCAACACACTTACAATGAAGTGAAAAGCTAACTTTTGACAATGTGATAACTACAACACCTGCACATTGACAAAACTATGTTTTCACCATGGAATAGGATACATAATCTGGCCTGATCGCCCTGTTACCTAACCCACACAAATTGTCACCTCTAATATTTTCAAAGTTGATGGCTATTCCATCTCTAGCGGCTACCTATTGACTAATATAAATCCAAGCGTTAACATGGTGTTTACATGTTTGAAATATAGTTAAAGGAAAAAGGTAAACATATAGATACCTATGGTAACTTGCGAGCTAAAATAGACCTCTTTTTTTAGAATAGCAGCAGATCAAGAGATTATTTGAAAAGCTCTTTTCACTTTTGCTTAAGGCTTGGCAAGGGTGTCACTGATCTTGCTTTTAGACTCAAGAATGTATCCCTACAAATTGCATTCACATATACATAGTAACTCAGGTCTTGTCCATTAATTCTTATAAAAGATGAGATTCAATAGTTGAATGGCGTCAATAAACAAAAGACTTAAACAATTAGCAAAAAAAAGCAGAAGTGAATCATTTCTAATAACTTTATACTTGATTATATTTTCGATATAGTAATATAAACAAAGAACACGTACCAGCACATTGCAAGAGTGATAGTAGTACAATGGTCCCAGACATTCATGGGATTAACTCATGTTTGAAACCGGATAAAAGGAAAACATTATGCCTTTGTTGCATAAGGCAAGGATCAACATGTGGCCTTGTTGCAAGATTGACATCAGGTGATACCAAGCTACTATCTAAACCCACTGAAACTTGCAGACACAATTATACACTTGAAACAGTAGATACTTGCAGACCAAATAAAACCACTTGCAGACCAAATAAATTCCACTTGTAGACTTTCAGGCATAACACAGAATTCCGTAGAAGACTTCACAGATGTAAAAGATGCAGAACACAATCACAAACTGCAGCAGAATTTGACTGAAGAACCAAAGGCGACTAAAATAGCATCTGCCACTTGCTAGTAGAACATTATTAGTTTCATGATACGCGCATAATTAATCTACAAAGTTCAATACTTACTTAATGCCAACTGTAAGTCATCGTAGACTCCTTTTTTACACCATATTTGCATAAAGAAAAATGCTAACCCGAGCTGCAGCTTCACAAAATGCCTTCCCTAACCAAAAAACAAATACGAAAACATTAAAAAAACAGTTGATCTTGAAGGACCAAATGCTATAGTGTGTTCTATAAGTATTTCAAACAAGCAAAGAAACTTACTTTAACCATATTTATATCGGCATTGCTGCACCAGAGGCCGTGAATGCAAAACCGCCCTCACAAGTATATTCCAAGTTATCGCAGTTGGTACAATCTTCCTAGAAACCGCGTCACTTAGATACTGAACAACATCTGGTATCTTTCTACAAGAACATAGTCCTATAAGTACAATGTTATACGAGATAATATCAGGTGAAATCCACTTTACTGAACCTGTTTCAAGCAATACTAAAACTGACCTGTTTCAACACGAACACATTACTAAAACTGGCCTTTTTTGTAGTGCCTTTTATATGTAAGCTCAACACGATTAAAGCTATTTTAGATAAATATATTTGTAGACACATTCACGTACAAGGTCATTTACTTCTTTAAATTCATTTATTTTGTCACATTCTTAATAGTCTAAATTAGAGAACCTGTTAGTCAAATTACAACTTTTTTAAAAGAACCATGGACTTTACTTGCTTTGCACACATTCACCTACTTGGCATGTAAAACCTTATTACCTTACTGTGACAACGTACCCCCTAATTCATTCTGATTACGCATCTGAGATAAATTTGCATCATTCGTTTCATTAGTTGAGTGCCCATTCGATTCACTTTGTGCTTCATTATGTTGAAGCTCGTTTCCAGTTTCAGTAGAGATCATACACAGTCCCTTTCGCTTATCAATACTGGAGTATACAAGAAATTAAAAGTTCAAACAATAAGGGTTACTATAAAACACTAGCTCAATAAACCAAAACATACAGAACCGAAACACACAAATGGAATGTTACAGAACCAAGAACAAAACCAATTTGCCAAACACCCCATGAGATCAGTCACATTTTCCATACACGAGTAAGTCCAACACCCACCTGCAAGATGAAAAAATAATGAAATAAAGCAGGGTCTGCACAACATAAAAGGGAGCAGCAAACATGTCTAGAAGTTGACCCATACAAATTATTATGAATAGAATAGGCATAAGATTGCTTTGCAGCAGAACTGGAACACAGGGGTGTTTGGCATAACCATTAGGCAGTAAACTTCTTAACAGCAAAACACTAAAACTGACAGTACCAAGATTTCATCAAAAAAGCACATAACTATTAGGCTAGTACAAATATAGACAAACACCACAAACACTTTAATTGTTCAAATTAGCCATAAACACATGCAAACCCCTAAAACCAAGTTTATAATATTCATTCAATGAGCACATTAAAGCATATATGAGACAAAATATACAAATCATTGCAGTAAGGCACTTACCATGGATCCCAAAAGCTTCAATGCTTTACCATAAATTTGTAATACAAAATTAATGGAAGAATTAATGAGTGGACACAAAACATATGAAACTTTTGAAAATAGAAACCTTTATGAATAAAAGAGACATATGCCACAGTAGAACCACAGTTACCCTTGTGCAAGAACCAATACATGTAGTTATCCGTAAGCTAAAGCAGACAAAGTTCGCACAATTGAAATAACAATAGTAAGTTATAAAATAAAAAACACAAGAATGACCTGTTTACAATCAGATCTACAATTATCCCTAGGTTCCAATAAAGCCATAAAGTAACAATAATAACAGAGTTCTAAAAAGTAAAACATAAATTAACACATACACATCTAGCCCTAAGTTTAAATTAAAATTCAAAGGTAAGAAATAGAAGGGATGTGACTCACCATTAGCCGTGGCGGCAGTGGTGGAAGGTAAGAGTGGATGGTGAGAGCTAGCGATGGCATGGTGGATAGAGGAAGAGGAGTGGTAGAGTGAATGTGATTGAAATGGGAATGAAAGAATTGTTGTGTAGTTGTGTTTGGTGAAATTAAAAATATCCCGCTGGTGTACACTGAAAAAATTGATATTAAAAACTAAAACAATCGGAGGGAACTAATAAAGAAAAGACCGGGCGTTTTAATTTTTTTTAAGTCAAAAGGCGCTTAATTTTTTTTAGTCATTAGTGACAAATATGAAAAAGGACTAAAGAAAAATAGTAACTTTTAGTAGCATAAAATCTGGGTGTATCACAAATTACACGGGGTTTTAATAATATATCTATTTTTCTGCCACAAATATCACGTATAATGGTGGCACAAACCGCAAAATGTCACTAAAGTTATAAAAATAATTAGTGGCACATAAGATATGTCACCAAAAACGCAATATAGTGACACATGTATATCTGTCATAAAAAATGTGTGCCACTAAATGGCCTTTTTTTGTAGTGTCTGTTTTCTTAAGGAATCTTGTATAATCCATCAAGTACAAGTTACAAGCAAGCCATATACTTCATTTACAATCCATGTTCATTTTCATTTCATGAAATTACAAGAAATCCAAGTCAAAAACCCTAACCCGAGCTAAATACTAAACCATGACCCGTTTCTTTGTTTTTATCCATCTTTAACCCCAATCACCACTCAAATAAGTTGTAATAACTTAATTTACAACATTATCAATCATATTCTATCATCATTTCATCATTTCATTCCAATTATACATGAAATAAATCCAAGAAACCCTAAATGCGCCCGAATTTGACTTTGGACCAGTTTACTCATTTTTACCTAATTTAAACCTACACCACCTATCAATTATTATTAATAACTCTTATAACATGTCTTATAAACCTTAATCTATCATTACAAGTCAAATGTACATGAAATCTAAGCATAAAAACTCAAATCGTGCCCTAACCTACTTCAAATGAACCCGTATATACTTT
>BQNB010103292.1:0-24061 GCA_026074375.1 Tanacetum coccineum | reverse complement strand
GGATAGACAAAACGCAATGACTTTAGTCAATAGACAAAACGCAATAACTTTAGTCAAAACGCAACTTAGTCTTGATCAAAACGCAGTGACATTCATTTATCAAAACGCAATGTCTAAAAAAATTGGGCAGAGTAACGTCTAGTCAAAACGCAATGATGGTCTTCAAAACGCAACCTGTGGAGTCAAAACGCAACAAAAAAAAATCAAAACGCAGTGACTTAAGAATCAAAACGCAACGACTTGAGATCAAAACGCAATGATACTAGTCAAAACGCAACGAAGCTAATCAAAACGTAATGACTTTTGTCAAAACGCAGCGAATCTTATCAAAACGCAATGATACTAGTCAAAACGCAACGATGCTAATCAAAACGCAATGACTTTTGTCAAAACGCAGTGAATCTTGTCAAAACGCAATGATACTAGTCAAAATGCAACGATGCTAATCAAAACGCAATGACTTTTGTCAAAACGCAGCGAATCTTGTCAAAACGCAATGATACTAGTCAAAACGCAACGATGCTAATCAAAACGCAATGACTTTTGTCAAAACGCAGCGAATCTTGTCAAAACGCAATGATACTAGTCAAAACGCAACGATGCTAATCAAAACGCAATGACTTTGATCAAAACGCAACGACGAACACCCCTTCAGATAGGCAAAACATAACCAAGAAAAAATCTTCAAACTTTCTTGTAAGCTACGAAATGATGTTAAAACCACTTAGTAATGATGCAAGGAAGTGATCTAAGCCCAAAAGTACAAGTCTTTAACACTTTTAACCACGAAACAAAGATCAAAGTTGATTTTCTTTTTGCTTTTTTCGAACCATAGAAAAACCAACAAATAAAACCCAAGAATTTTTCACAAAACAAACACTAAACACCCATTGGCGAGTGATACCACATGTTATCCCACTAGTTTAATCCATTACACAACACTAATCTTTACCAATATGCTAGAAAATAAGAAGAAATCTTAGAGAGAGAAAGTAGAGAGAGAAACAACTAGATTAGAGAGAATGGTGAGTTACAAAAGAGAGAAAATGTAACCAACACCCTTCACCAAGTGTGGTGAAGGGATATTTATACCCATGCCATGCTAGGTGGCTTATGGGCTTGTAACTTGGGCCGGGCTTGGCATAACTTGGGCTTTGAGCCCGAAACACGAACAATATTAGATTACAATCCAAGCCCGTTGAACCCGACTAGCCTATTACAATACAAGACCTAGTTTGACTTTCTTAGACCGATAACATTCTTGTTTGACTTAATATAATTAAGGCTAACATTTATAATAACTAGAAATACCAATTTTGACTAAAAACATAACATTCGGGAAGTATACCCGTTCGTGTATAGTATAGCTTTTAGGTAAGTCCAGGTCGTTCCACGGGAATTGAAGTTTTCACAGTTTGTAATTAAGGTGCTAAGGTTAATAAGATTGTCACGGATCAAATTAACCAAGACGAGCATATATCGAATAATGCAAAGAAAGCAATAAAAGGATGATTCAATCAAATGATTAAGGTATGTTTGTTTAGGCAATGATCACTTTGATAATGAAGTGTTTAGGATAGTGTTTATAAGTTTAGAAAATAGAGTTATCACAAGTTATAAATCCTTTCGGCCTTTAAATATAACTAGTGATTATATCGATTAATAAAAACAAATCCTTTCAGCCTTTATAAGTTATTATAACCAATATATTAGATGGATTGATAGAACACGTGTCTAAAGAAACCTTTCGGCCTATTTTCTTATATAAAATATGTTTTACCAATTCAATAAACACATATCCAAACGCTCCATATCCAAGATCACATTATGCCCAAACAAACATAAGAACACTACTCCATAATCAAAGTAACAAAACACATAACATTCATATAAATTCCAGAATACTTCATATTAAAAGAGTTGTAAAAATTATACCAACGTTTACAAGATCAAAGATTTGACAATTAGTTCTCCCAAACAAAAACTATTCTAAAACCCAAGCTATTGATTCAAATCGACCCGAACCCTTAAGGTGATGTCACTACCCTTGAAATTCATGGTGGAATGATGAGAGATTTATTGTGGAAGTGTTTGTGAGGATATGTAAGTGTGTGTAAAATGGGGTGGATTATGCCTCTATTTATAGGCTGAAATCGGGTCAGAAGTGTGGCGCACTTTATAAAAAGTGCGGCGTACTTAGGGAGTTAATGCACTCAGCATTTATTAGTACTTTAACCGTTTCTTTGGGAAGTTTGAACGAGAGTGCGGCGCACAAGAAATATTGTGCAACGGTTTTGGGAACTGGATCAGAAGTGTGGCGCATAAGAGAAAAGTGCGCCGTACTTTGGCATTTTCTTGGATCTTCTTCTTGAGATTTATATGTAATGATATGATAAGAGATGATTTCGTCCCAAGCATCATAGGGAGGTATTTATAGGCTAGAGATTACTTGAGGACCAAGTTGAGAATGTGTGTGGATGTATTTTGGGCCAAGTTCGCGAATTAATTGCATCTTTATAAAGTATGTTGTACTCATTTGTAAAACCGGCTCACTTATTAAGTCTAGAGCCAAAAGAGATCAATACAAATCTCATTAGGACACAATTCCAAAATGCACTTGGTCTTCACAAACAAAGAGCACAAGTGGTATCTAAGAGTTCTACGCATTATCCTTGTGATCTTGCCAAAACATTCAGAGTGATACTTATGGAAATCGTAGAGGGGGGTAAATATGTTTTATTTTAAAAACATAAATTGTTTTGTATTAAATTACTAATCAAGCGTGAGATAATATGAATAGTGCTCATATTTGTTTTATACCAACTATACATATTTTATCAAGTCGTATCATAACATAATCAAAACTATATAAGGAAGGCCCATATGATTCCAAAGCCCTACATTGATTGTAAGTACTGTGGTTTCAATGACCATCACTCTGATGAGTGTGAGTATTACCCTGGATGTGACATCTGTGGTAGCATAGCTCATGAAACCGGTGATTATACTTAAGAAAAGGTTTCAGACCGTGTCACTCTCTGTCCCTAACCCTATTCCTATCAAGAAATCTAACTCATTCACTAGGCAACTACTTCTTACCTTGATGGAAGAGGTTAAAGGACTCAAAGAGCAAATCAAAACCCCATTAGACAACTTCGCATGCATAACCTATTATCGAAAACACACAATCGTGCAAATTATATCACAATTAAGATTCATAATGTTTTGTAACACCCCCATTTTGACATATAGCAGCGGAAGCTAATCTGGGGTATTACTTCAAGGTATAACAATCATAATCATAGAAAACGAATCAAAAAGAGTCGTTTTTGAAAATAAGTTATCATTCATTATTTCTTCGGATTTTACAAACGAGAGATCCCATAATCAACAATAAAAGTTTGAATGATATGGGGGGTTTTTCATCTTCATGACCTTGCCAACTCCGTGCCATTAGTTTACCTGAGATAAACAGTGCAAATAAGTCAATACAAAGTTTGAGTATCAATCCATAGGTTTAAATTTATAATTTGAATGCAAGTGCGATATTGGCAACGTTGAAATACACCCTTATTGAAAACATATTATTAATTGCCATTAGCTCATGGAATCCGAAGCAAAGTAAAGGTGATGACACTATTTAGTTATTGCCATTTCTGATGAGTGTAATTGGTTTACCACGTAGACTGGGTACACCAACAGGTAGTTCCAGCCCAAATAATCTATTCACATCAATCGCTGCTTACTAGGAGATAATTAACGGTTCATGGGGATTAGGGGACTTAAAGGCAAAGCAGTTACTAGGCAATAGTAAATGTGAAATATCAGAGCATACAGAAATAATTGCATTCCATGTTTATAGCATGTAACCCCCCCTCGCGGGTTTTTGATAAAAAGATGAAATGCGAGGCCTATAGAACTCGACCAGAAAGGTTATAGGGAAAATTGATAGCAATGTATTATGAAATGAATAGAAAACCGCATCGTCCAGGCCAACCTGTGAATATATGTTTAATTTCTTAGTTTGATTGAATAAGTAATTTTTGAAAATTGATGTAATTTTGGATATAAAGAATATTATAACACCGTTCGGGCCATCATAATTCAGAAGTCATTCAGTAAACGTTTGAGGAGCTACGACACTTTAAATCGTAAACCCAATCAACTCAGTCAGAACGTAATACCAAGATGAAACTCCTTAATATGAAGCTCCCTAGTATTGTGGTATAATATGAATCCGAGACATGATTTTTGAAAGCACATCGATGATGAATGATATAATAGTTATAACATAAGCAGTTTTAAGCATTTTATTCAATATCTGGAAATGTTAAGCATGCCAAGCGTTAATTAAAGTTATGTCTTGTAATGTTTTTTAAATGTGTTTTATACTTTTTTCAAATGTAACTTTTTAGACCCTTGGTTTGAAAGTGGCAGAATATACCTTGGAGTTTGTACTTTTACGACTTTGGACCCATCGATTTAAAAAGATAATACCAGGTAAACCTTGTTACTTTAAAAATTGACAAAATAGACCTAGTAGATATAAACTTTGATAAAATGACACTTTTAGTCTCTTTTAGTTATAATTTTTTCTTGAAAGTAGTAATGATATAATACCCTTGCATGGATATTTTTTTACAAAAACATGTCCAAATTGTCATGCAAGCTTATTTTAACATTTCAATAGACATTTTATAAGTTATAAAAAAGCCTAAAATATGAAGAATTAAACACAACGCAAGTTTAAAATATAACGATTCGTTAAGCTATGAAGCAAACGGGTCATATTAGTGTTTTAAAATGAGAACTGCGCGGTTTTTTTAAGCTCAAATTCTGTCAAACTTATCAAAGCACTTTTAAAGTTAGTTAAGCTTATTGGGATAGATTATAACAATAGTTTACAAGCTTAGCTTATAGATTAAGTAAAAACATGAAATTAGGGTTTCGGGTGTACAGTTTTGGATTAAAAAGGTATAACATATAGGTTTTTGAGTTCAAAGATTTATATTATGATTTTAGCATAATCATATGAACAGTATAAGGGGGGGGGGTTATGAAAACAAATATAAGCTTAGAGAACCTGGTCTTAGAGCTTATAGCTTAGAAATGGTCGGAATCGGACTTTTTAGCTTCGTACGCCTGAGAAAAACGACCTCCGGTGCATCGTTTCTTGTTTGCTTTTGCTTCCTTACTGAATTGAACATCTTAGAATCTTCTATAGCAAAGGAAATGCTGCATGATGGGTTATAGAAGGATGAATGGGGTAGATTTGAAATGGAGCAATAACACCCCTATTATAGTAATTTTGAACTTGTTGACTAGGATGCTAAGAGACCAGGTGAGGCAGGTGTAGAGCAATAGGGTGATGTGGAGAGGCTATGGGGATAGTAATGGAAGGCTAATGTGCAAGGTGATGTGTTCTCGAAGTTTTAGGTGTGATTTGGTTTGATTTATACATGGCAGTTTTTGGTATAGCCACATCAGTCTTGGAAAAATCGTTGCCATTTGCGACCGACCTCCTTTAAGCTAAAACCAGTTAGCATTTGCAAGATAATATGAGTCGTCTACAACCGTTTAGTTTTACATATTTGGGGATTACTATACAAAAGTTTAGAGATAATAGCCATTTACTACATGTGTGCAGAATCTGCGCACCTTTGCCATTTCGGCTATAACTAATTCATCCGACGTCGAATCGGGTTGATTCCACCGGCAAAATGATCACAAGACATAGGGCTACAACCTAGTGTTTTCACTTAATACCCAAAACCTATTTATTTGCCCAGATCCTATGTTTTATAGACTGATCCGATTCTGAACTAGGGCCTAGTTTTAGGTTTTAGGGTTAACTATATAGGGTTTTGTTTAAGGTTCTAGGATTTAATTCAAAGTATAATAGATGTTATAACGATGAAAAAGATTTTAATAATAGTAAATTAATATTTACAACTATGTGAGATTATGGATTAGGTTTAAAACGGATAAAAACCAAAAACGGTTTAGGTTTAGAACTAGCTCGCTTTTTTAAGGTTATTTAGGTTTTAAAATAGGGTTTTTGAGGTAAAAAAGATGTATGAAAGCTTATGATATATTAATTAGGGTATACACATTGTAAATTTAAGTGTAGTTTCTTGATACAAGGTTGGTGAAGAGTATTTAGAATAAAACGTAAGTAAAACGTCCTAATTTTGGAGAATCATACTTAATGACTTGTATAATTGAGCTTTTAGACATGTACTTGATTGTGAAGAGATTTTTTATATTCAAATGAGATGTTATATTACTTGTACATATCTTTAGTAATTGCGCATTCACTTTAGATGTTAACCCTTTAAGGAATTAGGTTTAAAGCATACGAAAACGGGTTTAAAGACCCGTTTTGATAAACGTTGCGTTGTACATAATTGGAATAATTTTACTTTGAAAAAATGATAATAAGAGTATTGATTGATATTATTATGATGATTGCTTGACATATATGAAGATAGGATTGCCATATGTAGGTTGCCTGAGCCCGTTAACTTTAGTTATGCAAGAAATGTTGTACATCGAGATATTGGCAAAGTAAGTAATGTAATAAAGCGAAAAATTTCCTTGAAAAAGGTGAGTTCATATATAATTGATAGATTGTACATCATCTAACTTAATAGATGGATATTTACATTTATGAAAATTACGGGTTGTTATATGTTTACAAACAAAATTTCCATAAAGTTAACCATACCATAACCTCAAAACATCATATAAACCATAGTCTAAAAAAAGAAATGAATAACTCGATAATCACGCGATACATGTTCTCTATGTTCAGCATTTTTTCTTTCAGTTTTGCTAACATAACAAATAATTCAAAGGCAACGAAATTGTGGAAACTAGAAGGGGGGGGGGGGTTGAATAGTTTATAAGTTCTTAAGTGTTTTAAAAGTTTACTTTCAAAAATGTTTAGATCCGAGTTATATGTTTAACCAATTCACAATATAAACAAGCAATAACTATATAAACTAGAACCAGATAACAACAATAATAATGTAAAGAGATAAGGAAAGAAACAACCAAACCAAGACACCAAGATTTTATAGTGGTTCGGCTACGAAGCACCTCTTTGCCCTACTCCACTCCCTGAGTATCCGACTCGAGATTTCACTATGTCAACAAGCTCCCTTTAGGCGGAGAAAATCGTTTATACGTCGCTTATGTTATTTTCCGACACTAAGCTAAATGTCAAGTTATAACAACCCGTAATTTTCCAGTATTTTCATCAATGTAATATCTACTTACTATATTAAGTACAACCTTTTTCACGGGAATACTTTTTGTTTTTATTCCATTCCATTATGTAACCTAGTTTACATTTCTAAAGAATACGAGCTCACGCAACCTCTATCATTTTTACCAAGTACATTATCTATTTAACGTACTTTTCAAAACGTTATATCAAAACAAGCTTTAAACGTAAACGTTTACGTTAAAACCCTAATTATATGTAATGTATACATATAAAATGAATGTGCAAGCCTTTAAAGCATGTATACAAGTATCAATACACAACAATTAAATATCTTTTCCTTCCTAAATCAAGTTATAATTTTCTAAAACACAATGTACAAGTCAATAATGCATGAACGTCAAATTAGGTCATTTTACCTCATAAATCACTTTGGTTTCTTACCACCACTTTAACACAAGGTATAAACACTTCATACATGACTTCTAAACCCTAAACCTAATCCCTAAATCATTCTAAAACCTTATCTAAAACCTTAAACCCTAAACGAAACCATAAAACCCTAATTTCACTTTAAACCTAAAACTAAACCCTAAACCTTAAAACTAAGCCCTAAACCTTAATCCTAAACCCTAAATCTTAATCCTAACACTAATCCTAAACCCTAATCTATCCCTAATCCTAACCCTAATCCACATTTTAAAACCCTAAACCCTAACCCGAAATAAAATGAACCCGACACCCCTTTTTCTTCATTTTACCCATTTTTAAGCAACCAAGCACCTCAAGCACCTGAATGAAATCATCAAGTAGCCACCCAAGTAGTTTACAAGCACCTCTATCATCACCCTTGAGCACCAAGTTTGTCTCATTACCTCCTTGTCATCCTTTTCTAGCCGAACATCCTCCACACCACTCCACCTTTCATATCTAGTTTCCTAGCCCAACTTACTCATTACTAGCCCTCCCTTAATCACCACTCTACAGCCCTTGACCCTTAGACATCAAGAAAACTTGGGCACCAAGTGTTTTGAGCACTATATAAGCCGAAACAAGTAACCCTTTCAAACCACACCTCAAAACTCATCAAATAAAACAATGGAGTCTTAACGCAGACCAAGAAGGATCAAGTGAAGTCCCTAAGCTCATAATAGAAGCCAAGAATCAAGAAAAAAGAGCCCTTGAAGTCGTTACTAGGCGTACGAACCCGAAAACCCCATTTCGACCCATTTCTAGCTCAAGTAATCTTAGTTCTTGTTCAATAAGCTTATAATCTATATTAGAATGTTCATAATACTCTTAAGATCATATATGAACTCTTGTTTGAAGCTTTGAATCCTCAAACCCATGTGTTTTTTATTAAAATCCTAAAAACGGTCCGTTTTGATTTTCTAGCTAACGAATCCTTTTTCTAAACTTTTGTTACGTTAGAACATCTTATTTTTGCTTATTCTAATAAGCTATAACCTGCAAATATCATTTGGAATCTTAAAATAAGCTTGCATGGCTTTTTGGACTTGTTTTGCAAATATTTCCATGCATGAGGGTATATATCGTAACTTTCTGAAATTTATAACTAAAGGGGCTGAAAATGTCATTATTCTAAAGTTATAACTATAAGGACCTATTTTGCAAAGTTTCAAAGTTAAATGTTTAAATTATATATACTTTATATATAAAGGACTAAAGTCGTATAAGTTTATAAACCAAGGGTATATATTGCCAATTTTGCAAACTTAAAAATATAAAATATAAATATTTTATATAAATTTATAAAAATAAAAAATACTAGTATAAAACTCAATTTATAAAACCCAACTTATTTATCGTTTAATTCATAAATCGACGCATTATTCGTATATATATAACAAGAATTTATCATCAACTAACTATATAAGAAACAAAAAATTTAATCGTATCAATGATACTAGGGAAATATATATAAAGGTTTCAATTGATTTTGTCGTTTATTGCGACGAGTTATGTCTGGTTACGATATAAAGGTGTCGAGCTCCTCAAACTAATGCTAACATGGCCTCTGGATTATGATAGCCCGAACAACGATATCATATTTCCATAATTTAATAAATAAAAGATATACGTTAAACTTTGTAAAGTTTTGAAACATAAACCATCACACTAAGACTTGACATATTACTTCAGGTGCGTGACAAAAAAAAAGACGTTACTATTCACCTAAAATCACTTTTGCATCAATCAGATTCCCTGTACTGTAAGTTGAGTATTCATAGCCTCGGCATTTTCAATCTTTTAAATACTTGTATAAACCCCATGAAGGGAACATGCTCAAATGTTTTTAAAAACCAAGAACATTAAAACCGATATTGTGAAGTTCATAGCCTCGCCTTTACTTATTTACATGTTTTATAAACCCGCGAGGGGGACAGCATCTTGTTTTATTATCAAAATAAACCGCAAGTTGATTTGGATAATAAGAATATGGTTCCATCACTATATAGTCCCATCTTTATATGATTTCTAAATCCGTATGGATTCATCTAATAAACTATGAATACAAGAGTTTTTCCAACTATATGCGCTATCCTATATATATTGCCTAAGTTACCTCCATTTTCCCATAATACATCACAGTCTCTCTTTTGGTAATAGCTCCCAGTATCTCTTTGGGTAATAGCTCCCAGTATCTCTTTGGGTAGTAGCTCCCAGTATCTCTTTGGGTAGTAGCTCCGATAATGTCCTTCGGATAAAGGCACCGGTTTACTATTAAAATATGGTGAATTCAAGATCATAGTGCAATAAATACTGTTTTTCATGATAATACGCGTTCTCCATAATATTGTACTCAATGCAATTATAACAACTTATTGTGTATAAACAACGAAACCACTATATAAACTTGTACTCAACATTATAACTGAAAACTATGATTTCACTCAACCATGTGTGAGATCCTTTTTAGCATGTTTATCTCAGGTAATTTGAGAAACTATTGGCACGGAGTGTCACGACCTTGGAAGGGCTAAACTGTTATCAATTCAAACTTATAATTACCTAGATTTTGACCTGCATTGTAAAACTCTATATATTGTAGAATGATAACTAAATTTTCTAAAACATCTCTTTATGAGTCGTTTTCTATGATTATGTCTGTTGATCCATGAAGTAATACCCCAGATTAGCTTTCACTGCTATATTTCAAAAATGGGGGTGTTACACGAGTCCTAATCTTAGCTAGAACCAATCTACCACTTCACAAGATATACACACTCACAAGATATACACTATCAGATCTACACAATATCCGAATCACACAAATACATAAGATAATTACAATAGATATTTGGAATTTAGAAGAAAAAGAAGAGAGATCACTAATTAACACTTTGTTTCTTGACGAATACGAGTGTTCTTACTCTGTGCACTTTAAATAAGAGGAAGTATATGAGAAGAAAAAGATTAGATGACTTGAAACAAGATCTAAGTATGTTAGTGATCAAGAGTTTTAGTGAGAGAAAGAAGTTTTAGAGAGAGAAAGAAGAGACTGAAAAATTTCATGCAAAGAGGAATGATTTTCAGCAAAGGGTGGAACAGTATTTATAGACAGGGAAAAATAACGGTAATTGGGTGCGACCCGGCTGACCCAAATATATAAGGTGGGCACAGATAACATCAATAATTTAAAACTTTTTGGTAGTAAAATATCTCCTAAATACCTGCAAAGTTTCACAAACACTCGAAAATGATACAATTCTGTTATTTTTTGTAGTTTTTAGTGAAATGTAGGGAAAGTTGACAAGAACAAGGGAAAAAGAACTAAAAGTGTAAATTTTGAAGGATGTTACGGCATAACGCTAAAAATGGTTACACTGTAACATAAATTAAGCAAGTACGAAGATCAAGGAAGCACTTTACGGCGTAACAATATATCTTGTTACGCCGTAACCCTATATTTGGAAGGAAATCTTATTAAAGTTATTGTTACGGCGTAACACCTTGGTGATGGTGGGGCTACTGGCTGTATCGGGAGTCCGTCGTATCCTAATACGATGACCCGTGGAATGCCTCCCTCAGATATCTCCTCATCATCGGCTCCCCAGAAGGCTCTGCCGGGCTCAAAGTCGGTGTAGACGGAAGTGTAGGTAACAACAGATGTCGCAGAAGACATGATTACTGCAAAAGGAAAAATAACTTATAGGAATGATCGATATGATATGTCTGTAAGCTTTAATAATAAAGATCTTATAGTAATATACGTAATATCATTTATATACACGTATATCAATCGTGTAAGCACTTAGTACCCTACTAATGCTAAAGCAATGCATGTCATGTAAGCATATATGCGCTAGATGTAAACAAGTAATGCATGTATGTCCCTCGCAAATCCCATTTGTGAAAACAGTTTTGAAAATGGTTATAGTCCAGACAAAACCTTTGACCTAGTTCTCTATAACCTTGGCTCCGATACCAATCTGTAACACCCTCAAATCTGAGCACGCAGCGGAATGTTTGAATATCCGAGGGCGTTACATTTATTGGATCAATAGCACAAGATATGAGAACGACCACTAAATGTGTCGTTTGAAAAAGATACATTGGATTAACAAAATACTTGTTTGTTACATAAGCCCATGGCTTCAAAATGTTCAACAATATAAATAAAGATTCTGGTTTATAACAATTGTCCCCAAATTGTAATAAGACCCCAAATCTTAAGTGTTGACTCTTCAGTTATTGACTCTCAATGTATCATCGCACCTCGTGCCTTATTGACCTGAAAAACATGCTTAAAACATCAACATAAAGTTGGTGAATTCATAGGTTTATGTAAATCAATGGTAGGACCGCAAGATTTCCAAGTGTATGATTAAGCAACAAATGCAAACATCATAAAAAGTAATTACGTTTTCCTAAGCTCATGACACTAAAGCTCGACATATATGAATGCAAATATAAATTTGCCAACAGGTGTCCGTGAATGATGTGCTAACCCCGCAACATCCCAGATTCGACATGGTATGCGTTCGTTCCCAGTGATAGCTAGTCACCCGAACGGGGATTGTCAATCCCTAATAGATCTATCCATAACATTCGCGCCCACACAATGTAATTCCCAATCACATCTATGCAATTAACAGTTCATGATCATGGACATAATGGGTTATAGCAACTCAGGCAAACACGTAATCATAGTATAAAATGTACACTTACGTCCGATTTGTAAAACAAAGCATGTTCCCACCCCCAAGGATGTAAATCGTTTAAATAATTGTAAAACATGGGGCTATGAACTCACCTTAGTAAATAGTCCTCTAACAATGATAGTATATATCCAAGTATGAATCACCGTTAAATAACTAAGTAAATACGGCCAGTCTTAGTCTACAAATTTAGGCTAAAGACTTAATGTATAACTACAATAAATTGCTAGTTGATATATATATATTGTTATTACTTATGTGGTGGTGCACACGTTTTATGTATTTGTATTCACTTTATGGCCCTTGGGAAGGTATACGATTTCACACATTCTTGTATACGTATAAATGTTATTCATAAATATTCGTATTTATTAAATCGAAGGTTCACTTGTATAATATCCGAATAAAATTTGTCTGATTCGCTAAGTGTTTATAAAGTCACCTTTGTTTATAAATTACCCTTGAGTTTTATGTAATTACAAAACAGTCCCTTAAGTTTTTGAAAATATAGTATTTACACTTTAGACCCTTAAGTTTTCACTTGTACATATTTAGTCCTTCAACTTTACAAAGTTACACTTTAGGTCCTTATATGTTTCTAATAGTACCTAAAGTTTTAGAATGACCCAAAACAGTCCCTTAAGTTATCAAAACAGTGAGTTAATAGTTTTAAACCTCTAAGTTTCAAAATTTACAATATCAGTCCCTCTAGTTTTCGAATTTAATTTAAATGTTCAATTTGAGTCCTTATCGTTTAGACATTTACGAAATTCGTCTTAGAGTTATAAGTTTTTATCATATCTGACTTTAACATTTTGTTTAAGTTTCGAAAAAATGCAGAATTAGTCCTTCACTGTCGGTTTTGGCATTTTGACCACAAAAAAAAGGTTTGGAAAATAGTTTTAAATTCCTTTTTTTCTTTAAATGGGTCATAAAAATAGTTGGCTTATAAGAAGCTTATTTCGAGCTTATTCTTACTTTATTGGGCCGTTAGTGGGCCCATATAAAGTCATAACATTTTCTTATGTTTTATAAAGGTGGTAGAAGTGTAAACTTTGTTTTCTATGGTTATTCGAACTCATAAGCCACCAAATAAGCTTCTATTGGCTTATTAGGCCATTGGGCGCATTGGCCGGCATGGGCCTGTTAAGGCCCGATAGGGGTTTTAAAGTGTTTCGTTGGGTCCATTAAGCACATTAAGGTCTAATAAGCACTTAGGAGGTCAGTTTGCTTATTTAGCTCATTCGATAAGCTAATAAGCCCGCTGTTGGGCCTATTGGGCCCGTTGTGAGCCCGAATGAGTTTCAGGGGTTAGGGCTTGGCCCATTAACATTATTTGAGTCTATTAAGTCTTGAGCTCTCAACACGATCACCAATAAGCTGTCTTAGCTTATTGAGAGCTTATTCGCATGCGTGGGCTTGGTAATGGGCTAGAAGGCCCGTTAAGGGTTCGTTTGGTTTTAAAAGAAATACGAAGGGTTCATTTAGGTCCTTAAGTCCATATTAAGCTCATTAAGTCGCGTAAGCACATGAATAAGCTGTTTAGGCTTATTATGGCTTATGGGTTCGCATGGGGCTCGCGTTGGGCTCGCGGGTCCATTAAGGGCCCGTATGGTTTATTTGCGTGTTATATGGTTTCGATAAATCATTTAGCACCACAATACATGAGTCTAGCATTCTCTAATCACGACCCGTGACATGCAAACGTTCATTAACGTCGATATATGCACCACCTAACCCTACGTCGTGTTTTAACAAACAATAGTTTCGTGTAGTTCATTTTTAATTTGTGAACAAGGCTCATTACCTATGTCGTGATCCGTATTTGTTTATCAAGGTTATTATTTGCGTTAGCTCTTACTTTTCCATCATCACGCAAGTTATTAAACGAAGCCAATGTGCTCATAACACGTTCATTTTACGTTTATCATGTGCGTTTTCAAGCTAGTTATATCGTACGCACATATACTTGACCCCTAAGCTAGTTTACAATAAACGAATACGTACAATACAAAAGAAACGAGTTGTATGCAACTTACTAAGGTCCTATAGCAATTAATGGCGTGCGAGACGAACACCCCGACACCCAAACGTGTCTATAACTTCAAAGTTATTGATACCCAAGCTTCCTAGACCTCTTTTAAACGCTCGACAAGGATTGAGAGGTAAAGATGGTTCGGTTCGATGTAAGCCGAGTAAGATAGGAGTGAAGAGTGTATGTGTTTATTGTTTGAGTGAGTGAGAGTTGTAAGAGAGTTCAAGTGTATGTGTGAGAGTGTATTTATAGGTGATATGAGCTAGTTACTCCATTGTTTCCAAACAAGACCAAACGTGCCTAGAGAGTGGTTTTGGAGGGTTCTAGTTGAATACTCGTGGTTTTAGCTAACCACTAGGTACAAATTTCCTTAATTGCTTAGGTGATGTACAAGATTGAGTTAGATTAGGCAAATCTCAAAGATTTGTATATACATGCATATGTTGCGCCTAACTCACAACAAGGGAGTCAAAACAAGTCATTATCCAATGTGTAATTGCCCCTTTAGGAGACCATTAGTACCTATATTAATTACCAAGGAAATGTACATGTACTTAAGGATCCTTAGTTTGATTTACTAGCTAGAAATCCACATAGGACGATTTGTTTATAGATTACTTGTTAGATTTCGGAAATCCCATGATATTAACACAAGATTTTTGTTCAATTTTGTGTCTAGGCGTTTTAATACGGGTATCGGTTTGAGTCTAGGTAAGTCTAGGTATTTCCGGGGTACGTCCCAATGTATTTTATCGCGAAACGTAACCCTTTTTACGTGACCAACAAAAATAAAATACCTAAAGTACATAATTATCTCCCTAGTAATTATATATTACTTGGTGGATGAAAACTTTAATTTATTTGATGACCGTTTACATCTATTGATTATTTTTAGTCTACGCGATTTAGCTTAAAGGTAAAATTAAAAGTAAGCGAGTATCGACTAAAAATAAATAGTGATCCATTAATAGAGTCGTACAATGACACGAAAAATGAGAAATGTTACATTCATCTCGGAATCAAACCTGTGATTTGGTATCACCATCTTTCTCAGTTTATACACCTACTCAGATATTTGAAATAGGAAAAAGTTCAATTAAGATACATCTGAAACATCAGGAGGAACAAATCGAAGATATTTTGAATAACTTAGAAGAACTTTCTTTTCACCACATTGAGAAAATAGAAGAAAGACTTGTTAATGGTTGGATAATCATACCAAGAGATTTTGATGAAGTAAAAACCAAACTAAGGAAGCCCGTAATATAGATACATTGGATCACAAAAGGAAGCATATGGGACAGAGGAGACATGATTTCTTTTGTTCGCTTTAGGATTTCTGATTTTGAAATGCCCTTGAGGATATCCAAGAGTCGCCAATCAATCTAGATGAAGAATAGTATGGATCAACTTCGTAAACTCAGACTTATAGATCGAAACTTATCTTTATCGCTTTTTATCTAAGACAGTAGTATAAGGTATCAAACCTGTTAGACTTTAGGATATTTAAGATATGTAAGATAAGTTAGCTATAAAAGAAAGTTGTTATTCCATTTTACCTTATTTTTCAATAATCCATATATGTCATTTCTCGTTATCTCCGTTCTTCTATCGTCTAGTGGCGTCAACTACACCTACCATAGATTATTCCTTTAATTGAGTATATCTTTACAGAGTTAGATAAAACTCATTATGAATCTTACCACGATACTGGAAAGTAAAAATAGTATCTCCCCCCCCCCCTGAGGGGGAATCTAATAAGTCAAATGCTTGTTTGTATGTTCATCTTTGAAAATCTTAATTTTTCGTTTATCCTATTATGTATAACAAGGATGTATTACTTCATTAAAACTTATTAGAATCCATACAATATGTCAAATAATTTCAGTACCACTATGTATGAAAATTTTGACAACGACTCATGTTATCATTCTTATTTCGTGTTATCTTATGTTGATAGATGCCTCCCAAAAGGACATCAACATCTGAAGCATCAGCCATGACTCATGCTGCCATCAGGAAACTAGTTGCCGACAGAGTTGCCACAGCTCTGGAAGCACAAGCTGCAACGATGGCAATTATTAACAATCCCAATAAGAACTCTGGACCAAGAAAAACCCTGTAGTGTGTACATATATCTGGCCCTAGTGGGTTATGTACACAAAATTTACTTAATTTTTGTGTTAAGGTTTTAAAAGTGGGTATTGGTTTGAGTCTAGGTAAGTCTAGGTATTTCTGGGGTGTGTCCAAATGTATTTTATTACGAAACGTAAACCTTTTACGTGACCGTTAAAAATAAAATACTCAAAGTTAATAATTATCTTCTTAATAATTATATATTACTTGGTTGATGTAATATATAATTTAAAAGACTCTTGATAAAGAATTATTGCCCCAAAACTGAGATTCAGAAAATGGAACAAGCTATTACCATGACCCAAAAATTAATAGAGCAGGTAATGAAACACAATTTTGTACAAGAAACCAATAACCATAAACGAAAGATTAAGGATAGAAGAAACACCACCAACGGCAACAACAACAACTATCGTAACAACAACCGTAGCAATGATCATCACCAACAACAGAATAGGAAGCAAGAAACCTTCAGGACTTATACTACCACCAATAGGTATTCTAGGAATCGTCCCTTATGTGAAAGATGCACCCTACATCACATAGGACCTTGCATTGTCAAGTGTCGAACTTGCAACAAGATAGGTCATCTAACCAAGAACTGCAGAAATAAAGGACCCTCGAACTACTAAGATAATAGTTATAGTTTGTTAGAACCTAACCGCAGGATGTGTGGTATAAATAAAAACACTTGTCAAATCTTGACTATGTAAAGTATAAAGGCAAGTTGTTCATGATATAATACAATTCCATTTTATACCTTACTATTTCCTAATACCATTATCTAAGGTTACCCCTTGATTTTGTTAAATTAACCTTTTGAAATTGATCTCATACCAATTAAACTTGGTAATTTCGACGTCATCATTGGTATGGATTGGTTATCCAAGTATCATGCCAAAATTCTCTGCGACAAGAAGGTCATCCACATTTCTATCAACGGTGAAACTTTGATCATTCGAGATGACCAAAGCAAAACCCGACTAAATCTCATATTCTATATAAAAACCGAAAGGTATATGTCCAGAAAATCCATCTTTCTTCTTATGTGTATACCGAGAGTTGAATAAACTTACTATAAAGAATCGTTACCCATTATCAATGATTTATTTAACCAACTCCAAGGTTCGAAAATTAACTTAAGATCTGGTTATCATCAACTAAAAGTAAGGGATAAAGACATTCCCAAGACTCCTTTCAAAACATGGACACTATGAATTTCAAGTAAATACCATTTGGTTTAACGAACGCGCCTACTGTATTCATGGATCTCATGAATCAGGTATGTAAACCATACTTGGACAAATTTATAATAGTGTTCATCGATGATATTCTTATCTACTCTTGTAACAAAGAAGAAAACACAAAACATCTGAGAATAATTTCAAATTACTCAAAAAGGAAGAACTATATGCCAAATTCTCCAAGTATGATTTCTGGATTAGTATCGTGCAATTAAATGTCTCATTATTCTTCTTATTACCTTCTATGATCTTGAAAAAAAATTCATATCATTTCTGTATATCACCTTTTTAATATCATATTTTTGTACTTAGGTAGGATGATTTATAATCGTCTTCTTGAAATGAATTAGGACGCTTCTTCATTTGAATAAGGAAATTATAAACCTCTAAAATATGATGTTGGTCCAGTCCTAGACAGATCTTTGAGCCCTTTAGGGTTTGTAGAATACTTATGTAATCACAAGCAAACTACAGGAGAGACTCTAACAATAAACTAAAGTTTATGCGGAATATAAACAATAGAGTTAAAGAAGAATAACTAAATAACAATGATCCTCTACGGATCTATATTACTATTAAAAAGTGTTTTTCAAGATCTCTACAACCCTTGGCCGAATGCCTCTTATATACTAGAGAAACCCTAATTTGCGTAGAGAATACGCGTAGAGAGATATGCATTATCTCTTCCTAATATATCTCATCATAATCAATTATTCTCAACTAACTACTAAATATACGGGTTGACTATTACTACTGACAGCATGAACTATGCTACCAGCAGGAACCCAATTGTACTAACAGCAGGAACGATATAATAACTCTAACAGCAGAAACTACATACCTGCCAGCAGGAACTATAAATGTTCTACCAGAAGGAATACTAACTATTACAAAATTAATAATTCCTAACAGTTTCATTAGTCAAGTTTTCAAAAGGGTACCTTATGTCTCAGCTTATTGAGCTTTTTAGCTTAATTAAATTTTGAGTTCTTATTGCTTTTTCCTGAGTTTGCAAAATTAATCATTAGATTCAGTTAGCATTAGTTGTCAGTAGGGATTCTAGCTTGTTAGAATTAGTTAATAGACATTTTAAGGATTCTAAAACAGTTTATAGTTTGAAATTTGAGCTTAATTTGAGCTTTTTGCAAGCTGTTAAGTGTCAACAAGCAAAAACAAGCTTAAATCCCTTACTTACTGTAACAACTTATAAATAAGCTGTTTCAGAGCTTTTTAGACATTTTCAAACGAAAAGTGAAGTTTTAAAGTTGCTTAAAATTGAGTCATTTACAAGTTCCAACTCTTGTTTTTTCAAAAAATAAGCAAAATAAAAAGTGCAAAAAGATGGGGATTTGCCAGACTTGAACCTACGACCTCCCTCACACAAACCATACATTTTACCATTGTGCTTCAATAGCTCATCCAACCTCATCTTGCACAATCTAATACTTGTACACATTTTCATTTCCTTTATAAACAATAAGCTGTAACTTATTAATAAGCTTTTTGAGCTTATTCTTTAAGCTGGTTTCTTAGTTTTATTTTTCTTAAGCTCTTTGTTACTAGTTAGACTTTTCCTGATTTTTTGGTAATTTTTCATTAAGTAGGTTAATTTTTATCATTTTTCAAAAGTTTTAATTTTAGAAAAATCATAAAAAATAGAAAAAGTTTTATAAAAATTCAAAAAAATAGTTTTTAGTTTTATAAAAAATACTTGTAGATTTACATTTAGAAAAATTATTTTCACCCTTTTTAGATTTTAATTTTCATTTTTGAGCCTTTAATTTTAAGTTTAAAAATAGGATTTTAATTTTAAAAATAGTTAAAAATAGTTTTCTGAGTTTTTATGTTATTTTAGACTTTTCTAAGTTTAAAAATCATTTTTCTAAATTTTTAGGGAATTGTACCATCAAGAGAGGAAACTGAGCAGCAGCTAATGAATTCTTTGATTAACCCAATTAATTGATTCTTGATGTAAAAGGTAACTCAGTAGGAAGTGGTTAACTAGTAGGAACCAGTAAAGCTACCAGTAGGAAGTGGTTAACAAGTAGGAACCAGTAAAGCTGCCAGTAAGAAATTTAGAAAATTTAGAAACACCCAACTATTTTTGAAGATTTTAAAAAATTAATTCTCCCATGGACTCAACCTCCCCTCAAGCCTCTAGATTAGGGATTGCCTTCGCCTCCACCAAAGGTTACAGTTCCACCTTTAATTTCCCCAAAAGTTTCCCATATAATCTCTTCTTTGGTTACCTGACATTGCTTCTGAAAACCCCAATATCTACACTACCTAAATCTTTATTTTTTAAGAGGATCTTCCTACAATAAAACAAGTACAACATATATTAGATACATTGGGAGAACAAGCCATTTCATGACTTGAGCCTGATTGTGGATCATTAAGAGTTAAAAAACCATGCTAGAGTGTTGAGTTCACTACTTGTTATTGGTTCCCCTTTTAACAAATATGGCTACTGTCTCTCTAAGAACAACCTGCTGAGGGAACTTACAGCAGTCTCCCATCTTCCATCATCCATATACATCATGGTCATAATAAACAAGGCCTACTATAATTCGGAAAATAAGAGTTGTAGTAGCCTGGACAGAGGTCTAGCAGCATTGTTTCTCCAAAACCTAACAGAAACTGATGAAGAGTTTCTTTGCCCGCAGGGAAAAGGTCTATAGCTATGAAACAAGTGCTGGTCTATTTTAGTTACAGCAGGAATCTGGTGTACCAGCATAAACAGGTGCTGGTCCAGGTTGCCTACCAGCATGAATAGGTGCTGGCATATTTACACTACCAGCAGGAAATGTAACATTGTCAGACCTTTCATGTGCTTCTTTTACTGCTTGAGATTTAAATGGGGGAACTTATCAACATTACTTCCACATAGGTCTAGATTCCCTTGGCCACACTTATAAACACCATATCTTATTTCATAAAAATCACAATCTTTAATAAGATGAGAAAAAACTTCCACAAACAAAAAATGGACTTAGCAACCAAAAATTTTGTTCTTAACACCATGTCTTTAAACACAATCTTATTACAACCCAAAACTAGAATGTTTATATCCTTTAACAGAAAGAAACAGAAGGAGTTTTATTATTAAAATGAAATGTCTTCTTGAGCAGCTATTTTTAAATTGGATTCAGACTCATCTACTCTTGGAGATAAGACACTTGATTCAACAAACTTGGGTGAAGATGACTTGTCACTTGAATCACATGAGGCAAAGTCATTGGTCTTGGGTTCTGAGGACTTGTCAATGGAAGCACAAGAGGGACAAAAAGTCATTAGAATCAGTTTAAGATGGTCATTTAATTTTTGCCATAAGTCATTTTGTGATTCATAAAAGTCAAGTGGATGGTGGTGGATGTATGTCCCTGTAATGGTGGGGGAACAGCATTTATTGCTCCTTCTTTTTCAAAACTAAAGGGTTTGAGTTACCTCATCACTTCCTTCAGGGGTTGTATCAAAAATACTTGGCATAGTTGGATAATATATTTCATCTTCCCCTATGTAATCTCCATACCCCAACCCAAGCTTTGTTTTAACAGTCATAGAGCTATCAGCTAATTTGGCTAGGTTTTTAGACGATTCTTTCCATTTAGCGAATCTGGCCAAAGTATTGTCAAAGCTTTGTCTGTCAACTTTATTTTTTAAGTTTTACGTTATTATTTATACTTTCAGAATATTTTAAACAAGTTAGTGTCTTTTCTAGATTCTCTTTTCAAACCTTAAACCTTTTCTTATAAGCTAATGATTACACTTTGGTACCATGCCTTTTGTTGTTCTAGAGTTTTAAGGGGTATTTTTATATGCCTGAACTTGAATATAATATTCCTTATATTGAACTTCTAAATCATCAAATTCCTTTTTAAGTTCAGCATATTTATCATGACAACCAAAAGGACAAGTTTGTACCTGAGAAGTGACACCCATGAGAGCCCCCAAAAAAAATTCACCAGCAACCTCATCCTCATCATTCACGTCCAGCAATCATGCCATATACTTGAGAAGCATTCTCATCAGCACTCTCCTCATGATCTGACCAGTTCACCATTGAATCAACAGATAGCAAGGCTTTGGGATCAGCTGGCTTATCTTGTTCCAATTCCTTAATCTTGAATGCAGAGTACCTTGCATTGGATTCTACCTTCGTGCCAGTACACTCCCTAGCAAAATGACCCAATTGAGAACACTTATAGCATCTGACCTTCTTCTTCAAACCTGCAGCTCCTGTTGTTTAAAATTCGTCTTCCTTCCAGCCTTCTTTGCAAAATCTGTTAACTCTATAAGATAACATTGCACATTTGCCATTTGATATTTGTCCAATTCTCCAAATCCAGTTTTCTAATCGAATCAATATCTTCATAAATTATCTGCTGATCACTTTCAGTAACAAAGGATATGGAAGAACATCTTCTTTACATTACTAGGCAGTTATAATGTGTACAACATTGGAACCTGGTGATGCAGATATGTATGAGATGATTGTTCGAAGTTTCCGCATATGACACATGTATTTACCACTAGTTGTGCTAACAAAGGCTGTACGTGAGATGGAGCTGCACTTGTCGATTTGATGTTATAGCTTGAGCCTCCTTTGATATCAATTCAGAGGTCTTATGCTTGTTGTAAGGTCATCAAGTTCAGATAGCTAGACCACCCTTTGCTTTAACAAAGTGAAGTACCTGTGGACAAGAGAAGGCAAGGCTCTAAGGATTTGATATTATAATCTTCATTGTCTGGTTTTGCTTGAAGCTGATTGAGGTTGGATCTCAATATTTTCTGAAACCTGTCATATCCCTTATGCAGACCTTCATCTTCAGAGACCCTAAAACTCTTGAAATTCCTGCTTCAGCATGGACTTCCTCATCTTCTTGGATTCTTCATTACCTCCAAATCTGGCTTTGACAGCCAACCAGATATCCCTTGTTTCATCAAGTGATGGAGTCAGCCATGTTGAATCTTCAGAGAGAGATTTGAAGCATTAGGTCCTCTACTTTGGTCTCTCTCTGAACAACAATCTGTTCTTCAGCAGAGATAGAGGATTGGAAAAAAAAACGAAAACTGATGATGTTTCCCTTTTGATCTCTTCCAACATTCTTTATTGCTGTTCCATTTTAGAACACATTCCACAAATGCGTGATCACTGTTCATGATCCAGTTTCTTCATCTTCATGGCCCACGTTTCTAATATTCATTCCTTCTTTAAGTAAGGAAATTTTGCATTGTTGTTTGAGACATGTGGTTGTTAACAATTTGTTGGACATTTTGTGTTTGAGTTTTTTCAGGATGGTTTTGTGATTCATCTGCTGAGGATGAAGTCATTGTTAAGGCTTTTGAGATGGTTATCTGAATTTGTTTTGAAAAAGGTTCTTCTTTTTTTTGTCTGTTTTTGGTCATTTAAGCTCGTTTTTAGAGGTAAAAGATATGTGTAATTAAGCACTTATCATACACCATAGTAGTTGGTGTAGCCCCAAGTTATAGTTGGGGTAATAGGGAAACGTTTAATGAAGAAAACCTTGTTTAATAACATTATTGTTCTTTATATTCCGCTGCATGTTTATGATGTTATTTGTAAAACAATCCTAGATGGGCTTAAACGATCTTATCATTTACAACCCTTGGCCGAATGCTTCTTATATACTAGAGAAACCCTAATTTGCGTAGAGAATACGCGTAGAGAAGATATGCATTATCTCTTCCTAATATATCTCATCATAATCAATTATTCTCAACTAACTACTAAATATACGGGTTGACTATTACTACTGACAGCATGAACTATGCTACCAGCAGGAACCCAATTGTACTAACAGCAGGAACGATATAATAACTCTACCAGCAGGAACTACATACCTGCCAGCAGGAACTATAAGTATTCTACCAGAAGGAATACTAACTATTACAAAATTAATAATTCCTAACAATCCTCCCCTAAACTTGAATTTGACATAGTTAACTTCAAGTTTCTAGATAGATCTTTTCCTTGAGGATTGAGACTTGACTAGGAACAGCAGCAAAACACTTGACCAGCATATGAGCATATGAGCATATATGCTGACTATGAAGACTTGATACATAGACACTAGTAGACTCTGAAGCTCCACATTCCTTGAACCAGTAGCAACAATAGAACCATGATATGTGTTTAATTACACATACCATTTTTCATATTAAGCGAACTTAAAAGAATAAAAACATACCAAAAATACATTGCATTTGTATG
>BQNB010103291.1:4597-24061 GCA_026074375.1 Tanacetum coccineum | reverse complement strand
CTAGTCCGAAAACCTCTTATGGAGGCGGTCCTTTTAAATAGGGCGGCCCCTTGATGTACTAGGCGGCCCCCATATATTTATGGGACCGTCAGCAAAGAGTTATGTAATCTTTGATCGTAAAGTTTTTTAAAAGGAAACATATTCACCCCTACCCCCATACCCCTCTACGGTTTCCACAATTGGTATCAGAGCCATGTCGCTCTAGTTTTATTTGTAGTAAATACGGGTCAGAATTAGGTCATGTTTAGGAGGGTAAAACCCTAACTTAAAAGTGAAATTAAGGATAGTCAATCTACAGTGATTAGGTTCAATATGTATATAAAGAAACCCTAGAAGAATAGCTTCTGATTGTGTTTTTAAGTATGGTAATTAGGGTCATACATTTTAGTGTGCAATCAGATCCGAATTGGGACAGTTTTGAAGTTGGATTTTATTTGGGATAGTTGTGCATGTAATGGGAGCTTGGGAATCACAAGGTAGTTAGTAAACCCATAAATGAACTTATGTGATTTTTGGTATAATTTATGAAGGTCAGCAAGTAAGGTTTTTAAGTTAGTAAAGATACACTAAAATTCTGCATTTCTGAATAAACTGTAGAAAACTAGTGTGATGTGTTAATGAGGTGGTTAAGGTTAGGCATGGTGTCAGGGTGACCCATGATGGTTAATCAAACCCTTTGACATCCATCATATGTAAGTTACATGGACTAGAGCTTTTAGCTTGGTCGCGTGTAACCATGTTTATTTATTTGTATAGTTGCATGATATGAATTGGAAGCTGCGTTTTGAGCATTCAGGTGAGTTACATAGTCCCACTTTTTACATTGTTTTAAACTTCAGATGGAAATGATGCAAGTGTTAAAATATGTTTTAAATTGTTGTGATTATGTGTTAGTGTAAATGCATAGACTATTATGTGACTAATATGCGTTATGTGCTACATGTTATGTGATGTGATATTGAGATGTTGCCTAGTCAGGAGGATTACTTGTGGGTATTCATGGCCTGAGCTAGAGGGAAAGAGATTTGGTATGATCCAAGAGCGATTTAGGTCGTCTGCTTGGTATTTGAGGGATCAGATGAGTACGCCTACTCAAGTGTTGGTTTGATTGATTGGATTGAATTGCATGTTGGCTTGTATGTTAGTTAGATAATTATCATGCAAAAGTATTGTTTATAATCACAGTAATTGGTTAAATTGTTTTGAAAAGGATTGAATATGTGTGTCTGAAAACCTATGTTTCTCACTAACCATTATGTTAATGTATAAGCATCATTTATAGGTATTCAGCATGATGAGAGTAAAGTTAGGAAAAGTCGCTAGATGGACCGTAGGCAGCTGGCGAAGTTTATTATCTAGATTTCGTTATTTATTTTGGATGATGAATGTTATTTGTTTTGCTTTGTTATGAAGTACGAATGGTTGCATGTCATGACGTTGGCATGAACTGCCTTAATTTCAATGTCAGACTCCTTTTGAATTTTGTTGATGTGTTTGGGTATTTTCATGACACTGCGTGTCTATACCTTGTATTTTTTGCATGTTTTAGTTTCTCTATATAGACGCCAATGTGTTGTGATGATTCCCTTTCTCGTCGCGCCTCGCGTTTCTACCTTGGTGGGGTGTGACAGATGACGTATATGTCCATGTGACGTATGAGCTTATTTAATTTTGGTTACGGGAATTAAATCAATACATATAACCGCCTAACCACTTTCTTTCTTTTATTGATGCAAAGTGTTGCAAACGCAAAAGTTTTACAACCCTCCTAAGTTGAGTACCTAACTGTTGTAGTGTAGTGTAGACAAGAATCAGGGGTTATTATTTCTCTAGGGGAATAGTGAGGTAGGTTCGGATTGTACGTTACTAGGGTCTAAAGGTTGCGGGAAGAATATTTTTGTACTTTTATATTTTTTAGAAAGCAAGTTAAATCTTGGGTTTTGAAGAGCGGGTTTTTAAATTAAACTACTAACTACTCCTAAAAGCAAGAAATTTAAAATTGGTGGAAAACTCGTATAGGTAAACAAACGCGTCTACTTAATCATGCACTAATTCCTAGTTGTTCTCTCTAATCTGTTGTCTGTCACCCTCGTTAGTGTAATGTGTAAGTATTCCCTTAATCCTACATAGAGTTTGTCAGGCTCGCGTTCTACGTGATAACCTAGTCGGGCGTTACCTGTCAAACACGGTCTCTCTCAATAGTTAATCACGCACGATAAATACTTAAGAAGGAATCTACCTAAAATTAGCTAGTTATGAAGATCTTAGTTGTAGGTTTCATCTAACCTAAACACGTTTCCCTAGACGTCTATGCTAATGTAATATCTGATAGCTAGTTTTCTAGAGCCTAACGCCTAAACCACTAGCAAGAAGCAATAATTCAAAGATTACAAACTAGGTTACATGCAATCATAAGCAAACACTAATTAATTTAGCCTAACATGTTAATAGAAAGCGAAGAACAACATATAATCAAACAACACATAGACATATTGAATGACTAAATGAATAAGGAGACTTTACTTCAATTAAACATGTGAGTATGTCAGTACAAGAGGGTTAGAAAACCCTAAAATTCGACCAAAACAGCTGCACACAAAGTTCTCCTAAGTTTTCACACAAAAATCGGAGAAAATAAGGTTTGTATATACAGGATGTGGATTCTGACGGCGAACCTTGGGTTTTTGATGCCATCACCCCGTCGAATTTTTCAAGGGTTTATTCTTTTTGACTAACTCTGACGTCGTTGCAACAAATGGTGACGCCGTCGCTACATGATCTTGACGGCGTCAAGAACTTTTGTGACGCCGTCTCCATCTACTGAGAAGTCACACTTTTCGTCTAAAAATCCACATTCTAGGCATGACGCGTGTCGTTAAAACGTGTCGAAGTAATATTAAAGTATTTCCCATTTAGATAAATAATTACTTGAGGACAAGTAATAATCTAATCTTTCGGAGTCGAATCCACGGCAAGATATGAATAGAGATTTACGTTTATGTTTTTAATTGGATGCTTGATTATCAAATATTTTTGGTTTGTTTTATAATATAATGATAAGCTATATTAATGATTAAAGCTAAGTAGTATTAAACTAAAAGATTTAAAATATATGTCAAATAGATATGCTTGTCAAGTGAGGCGAAAAGATCATTAAGTGTGAAGGAAAGTTTTTATTGATGAATTAGTACCCATTTAAAAAACTATTTTTTCACAACGTTGGTTTATTTTGAAAACAATCTTTTATATTGGTATTAATTACTAGATTAATATTTAGTTATCCTTTAGGCTTTTGCCCGTCAAAATAACCAAACAAGTAATCTAAATAATCCAAAAATTAATAATCAACAATCCCTTTTAATTTCACACTTAATTCACTAATCACTACTCACTTAACAAGCATACAATAAACTACTCACTAATCATAACTACTAAACTAACATCAATCAAACTAACAATCATAAGCATATTTTTCTAAACTAATACTCCGTATTAAACTAAAATCACTACGGTTGAAAAAGATAAGAAGATAGAACCCATATGATGAAATGAGACGAATTAAACCACCAGATCTTATAAACTAAAACAAACACTAAAGATTACTTCTTTATTAGCTTTTACTCAACTAATTAGTTAATAAAGTTGTAAACTTTATATACTAAATAGCTTAATAAAAACTATAAACTTTAGAAAATAAGCTAGCTTATAAGACCCTTAAGCTCTACGCCTTAGATGTAGAAATTGTTCTATCAAAATTAAAACACAAACAAGGTTAAACCAAATAAGCTATTTGATAAAGCTATAAGCTATAAGCTAAAAGCTTAAATCCGAAATATTAACAATATCGAAAAGAATAAGCTAAAAGCTATTAGGTTCTAAAGCTAGATTTAAAAGTAAACAAACTAAAACCTCAAAACACAATCGAATAAGCTAAGAATAGCTTATTCGATCTAAAAATCCACAAGCAAGTAATTGATGACATCAAATAACGTCTATTTTATAGCATCATTCATCCCATGTTATTAACCCATTTTGTATAGTTATTGCAAAGAATTGTTACTTAATCGTTTTATTATTTGAGAATTGCCAGTAAATTATGAAGTAATATGGGTGAAAATTAGCACAAAGCGAAGCCAGCGCATGATCCTGGAGCTTAAATAAAGATATTTTGAAGATTACTATTCTGAAGACCAATACGCTGTATCCATCAAGGAAGATACGACGTATCCGTTCCTGCACTCACCAAAGACCACTCAGGAATAAAGCTCAATACCCCGTATCCAGAGAGACTCAATACACCGTATCCAAGATATAATATTTAAATATTCTGGAAGATATCAAGCGTGGTCCTTACTCCAAGAAACCCCCAATACGTCGTATCTAATACTTTGATACGCTGTATCGAACCGACTTCCAGACCTTATAAATAGAAAACTTAAAAAACGTTTTTTAAAGTTGCTAAATCAGATTCTCGATATCTAAAACCATAAAAGTAAATTTTTAGAGGAGAAAGAGAGTAGAAGAGGTCGACAACGCTAATCAATCCATAGGAGACAAACGTGCAATCCATATAACTTTTAGTAATTGTTCAGGATTTTTGAATCATTCATTAACCTCGGTTTAGTTCTTTACCTTGGCCTAAATAATTGCTTTTGTAATATTAATATGAACTTTGAAGCTAATACCTCGTGTAATTATCCATTATTAAGAAAGAACTGAATGTTTGGTATTTGTTATCTCATTACTTGAATTATCATAGTAATCTTTATTTAATGTTTATCAAATTTATACTTGTTTATACAGCGCTTTGTATCGACCTATCATTCAAAACGGCTCTAGTGAACGGACCAAGTAGATCAGAGTCTCGGATAACTGCTCCATATCAGTTATTAATACTTCTAGAAAATCATAGTTACACGAAATATTGTCCTTTCAAAAGTTTGGTCCTAGGAAACGCTTAGGGCTTAACAAGTTAATTGGATATTGCCAAAGGATTATTGATCGTGTTGAACTAGTAGGTGAGCTAGATAATTCAACAAGTTACGTCTGATTACATTGGATTGTTGGACAAGTGGACCTACTATATGTATAAATTATCATTAAGCGGTAAGTGGTAAAGTCCTATGAGCTAGGGTTTTAACAAGATCACCAATGCTTTAATCCCAAAGATAGATAAATCCGCAAATAAGGAGAGCTTTATGCATCTTAAATTATGATAGAAAATAAGGTGTCTAGGTCCTTAGATGAGTAACGCCTAAGTCTTAAAATGAGGTAATGTGTTGCTGGAAACGAAATCCTTAAAATCTTAGGGCATTGTCATTCTGGACCAACTGGGGGACATCATAGTGCGACGATTACTGGAAAAAAGTCTATAGAATCTGGATTTTATTTGCCTACATCTTTAAAATGCCGAAAATATTAATTTGATGAGTGCGACGCATGTTTCAGACCATGAAAACATATCATCATGAGTGAAGATGCCACAAAAACAACTATTCAGGTATTTGACAATTTGGACATACGGGGACTAGAATTATGTGGCCCTTTCTAAACTCAAAGGGAAAAAATATATATTAGTAGCGGTAGATTACGTCTCAAAATGGTAGGAAGCTCAAGCTCTTCCTACAAACGATGCTCGCGTTGTAATTAGGTTTTTGAGGAGGCTATTCGCAAGATTCAGAGTTCCTAAAGCTTTGATTAGTGATCAGGGGACGCATTTTTGTAACTCTCAATTAGAAAAAGCCTTGCAAAAAACGGATGACTTAAAATGTTATCTATATCAATATAACATCCTCAAACCAAACGGACAGACTGAAGTGACCAAAGAGCTATAAAACGTATTCTAGAGAGATCGGTTGGGTATAACCTAAAGAATTGGTCAAAAAAGTTTGACGATGCATTATAGGCATTCAGGACTGCCTACAAGACACCCACTGGATGCACCCCTTTCAAATTGGTTTATGGAAAAGCTTGTCACCTACCTGTAGAGATCGAACATAAAGCATATTGGGCATTAAAACAATGTAACATGGATCTCACAGCCGCTGCAAAAAACCGCTTCATGAAACTTAATGAATTAATGGAGCTAAGAGATGAAGCATATGAAAACACCCGAATCTACAAAGAACAAACTAAGAGATGGCATGACTTTAGGCTTCGAGAGGATAAAGATTTCAAAGCATGAGATAAAGTATTATTATTTAACTCTAGGTTTAAGATGCATCCAGGAAAGCTTAAATCAAAGTGGTACGGCCCGAATGTGGTGAAAACTGTACATCTGTATGGAACCGTGGAAATTATTGATAAAAACGAAATCAGTTTTAAAGTCAAAGGACAAATGTTGAAAAAATATCACGATGGATATAATAATAAAGAGAAAGAAGTGGTTAAATTGGATGATGATACAACGTGAAAAGGAAGCTGAAGAAAAGTCTAACTTAAAGACTTCACTGTAAACAAAAGTGCTTCTCGGGAGACAACCCATATTGTTATTTAATTTTGTTATTGAGTCTGTCTTCCCAGACATCAATACGGCGTATCCGCCCCCATACCATATGACATATTGATTGTTTGGATGTTATCAGTCTTTATTTTATTGCACTTTAAAAACATTATTGTCAGTTCTCGAATACGGCGTATTCATTAATTTCATATGGCGTATCCACTAGTCTGACCCGTATTTAGTTTAGTTTAGTTTAAATTAACCGTAGGTACCAAGATAGGAATGCACTTGTTTTTCCTATATTTATACAGGACCTCGTGAAAGAAATATCGACGAAGTTGGTGGAATGCATATTTTCTAGAATTCTATGTTTGTGTTGTTCGTGCTAGGATTCAGACGCTTTTTCAGCACAACCCAATCTTGCTCATAAAAAACGCTAACTTGGCAGATCACCGAGCAAGATATTAAGGAGTTTACATTCTAATTCTTTTTAAATTCCCGTATTTAATGTTTTATATATACAACGAGGACGTTGTATAATTCAAGTGAGGGGATGAAATTAGAATGTTTACTTGAAGATAATCGTTTCGTAACTACCGAAGGAATTACACGAAGGATCGATTATTTGTTGATACGTCAAAAAACAACAACGAGTAGAGTATCTAGCAAAGTGTGAAGATATCGCCACTTACCATGCAAAGTATGTAAAGTTTTGGGATGATTGGTAAGTTGAGACCGTTACGGGAACGCCCAACTTAGGTGTTTGTTTTTTGATCAATGATCGCGAATGTTGTAAATAGTTGTTTCTTATCATGGTAAACGGTCAGGAAAAAGTGTTTAGAAACTTGTACTTTAGCTTAAATCGTATTTGTTTCTTAGATTTTAATTTAACACAATTACTTTCCCTCACCTAATGAATAGCCGCTTGGGAATTTTTTAACCCTAATGAGGATTCATAACGACCATGCATGTCTATTCCGTCATACGCCATGTTATGCTGTCATTGTACCTTGTTGGTTTTTATGACTTTTGGTGAAAGTTAAAAGGTCCCTACCCTATATCATTCTTCATCCTAACCGTTGGTTAAAATTTTGATGAGGATGTATCAGAACAACCCATGTCCTAGATTCCTTGTTACGGTCATGTATGTGTGCTTCAGCAGCCTTGGTTGGAGTGTTAGTACTTCTAGTGAAAGATTGTAGAATGATCAACCGTAAGCCTTTCCATACAAAAACCCATATTTACCTTTATAAACTTGTTACTCCTAAGCTTTAGTAGTGGAGATGTGTATCCTTTCTAAGCTTATGATAGAATACTCGTCACAACCGAGTAATTGAGTGAATTAGTTACATGTTACCACATAGATCAGTTGAGTGATTTGAGTGTTTTCATCTTTTTATTTCGTGGAGAGGCGTTTTGGTTTTGTGTACAGTAAAAGAGATCGAAGAGTGCTTTAAATGGAAAATATCCTTAGGGGGTACATGTACTATAAACTTCTAAAGGTACTTGAAGGACAATGTAGGAATCATTGGGGGATTATTGATGAATAAGTCTAATTTTATAGCATCATTTATCCATGTTATTAACCCATTTTGTATAGTTATTGCAAAGAATTGTTACTTAATTATTTATATTTGAGCATTGCAGTAATTATGGAGTAATTGTTGAAAGTTAGCAAAAGATGCGCATTCTGGAGCTTAAATGAAGATATTTTAAAGATTAATATTCTAAAGACCAATACTCCGTATCCATCAAGGAAGTATACGTGTCACCTTGCTATAACTCACCAAGACCACACTGGCATAAAGCACAATACGCCGTACCCAGAAGATACCTCCTACCCGTAATTCAAGAATATTATTTAAATATTCTAGAAGATATCAAGTGTGGTCCCTACACCAAGAAATCCCCAATACCCCGTATCCATTACTTGGATACGCCGTATCGAACTGACTTCCAGACCTTAAATAAAAAATTAAAAACGGAGTTTTTAAGTGTGCTAAATCATATTCTCGATACCTAAACCATAAAAGTCGATTTTTAGAGGAGAAAAAAGCAGAAGAGGTCGAGCAAAGCTATCAATTCCATAGGAGACAACTTGTAATTCCATATACTTTAGTAATCGTTCAGTTTTTGGTATCGTACTTTACTCGGTTATTTTACCTGGCTAAATAATTGCGTTTTGTATTTAATATGACCGTTTGAAAGCTAAAATCCCATTCGGGAATTAGCATTATAATAAGATCCTGAATGTTTGGTTTTGTTTTATTCTCGATTTCTTACTTAATCGTGTAATGTTGTTTATGTTTATATCAATTTTTGTATGCGACATATCATTCAACTAGAGAATCAATGAAGCGATCAAGTAAGATATAGAGTCAGGATAGCTCTCCATATAGTGATTATACTCAGAATCATAGTTTACAAAATTATAGTCCATCTAAGTCTGTGTCTAGGATACGCTTCGGGCTTAACTAGTTAATTGGATATTGCCAATGGTTTATTGATCGTGTTGACTAGCAGGTGACCTAGATAATTCAACAAGTAAAGCATTTTGATTCCCATTAGATAGATGGACAATGGACTACTAGTGTATAACTTGCCATTAAGTGGTAAGTGGGGTATAGTCTCTATGAGCTAGGGTTTAACAAAGAAAATCACCATTGCTTTACTCCACTAAGATAGAATATATATCAGCAAATAAGGATGCTTATGTGATGATTTATTGTGACAGAATTAATGTGTCTAGGTCTTAAGATGATGTAACGCCTAAGTCTAAGAATGATATGCCACCTCGAGAGAAGAAATCATTGTACTAAATAAACAAACCAACTTTCTAAATTAGGATATAATGGGTTAATACATTTTCCATATATAAAAGGTTTCTACCAGCTATTTTTATCTTTTGTCTATTAAGCCCGCCGTGGGTATAAGTGCCTTGAATTGATTTAGTCACCAACCAAAACCGTGCAGTCTCTCAGGCTGAAAACCCCCTTTTTTCCATCGTTAAATTTAGGATTTAACAGACATAGGTTTAACATATTTAAGAATAGAATATATATTAACATAAATTAGATAACCAAATATTAATTAAAATTGATTAGATTATAACCTCCGATTCAAGTGTTCGAACACCCTACTTACCACGAAACTCAACAGATTGGTACACTGGAGTGAACACTGCCCGTTAAAGTGTTGTTTATTTTTTTGTTTAATCCGGCAAAAATAGATTTAAAACTTGCATCAATAAAATATACAACCACACAACGCCACATCAAGTATTTTAGCGCCGTTGCCAGGGGGGAGTTGAAAATTAATCTTGATTTTTATTGATATTTTTAGTTTTTAACACATTAGATTATATCTAACCCTTGGGATTAGTGTAAATTAGTATTAGTATATTATTCCTGCGATTTAATGTTAGGTTTAGTCTTTTCCGAATATGTTAATACGATACGGTGTAATCTAGGTCCTTTAGATAAGGCTATCCCAGTCCGATCGGGTTTTATACACATATTCGACAATTTGACACACGCGTATTTATTATTTTCTTTATAAATCCTATTTTTCTAGAATACTTTACATTGGGCATCATGTCTTACTTTTCAGGAACAGAATCTAGACTCCGTCCATATCATTTTAACTACCCTGAAAGAAGCCTGACAATGGAAGAGATGTTAAATAAGTTCATTGATGAAGGAAAACGAGAACATAAGGAGATGAGGGCATTCATTTATGACTTCCACACTAACAACGAGCTCTTGTTTAAAGAAAGGAATAATTCACTAATTGAGCTCAGATTTGGGGTACAAGAGTTATTAAAAGTAATTAATAACGTTCCGATGATAGATTGCGATGTTAAGGGAGTAACTACTAGAGGTGGAAAAACTACGACTCAAGATGTTCATGATAACGACACCAATGTGCTACCAAAAGAACCTGTAGTAGTTGAACCCGAAAAGCCAGTCGGATCAAACGAAGTCCTCACTAATGATCAACCTCAGATAACTAGCGAACCTGTTGTTCAACCATCAAATGAAGTACAACCACCACCAGTTCCTTTCCCCAGAAGATTGAGAAAAGAAAAAGATGAGGCTCAACAGAAGAAGTTTTTGGAAAATCTGAAGCAACTCCACATCAATTTGCCTTTCATCGAAGCATTAGCTCAAATGCCGAAGTATGCTAAATTTCTAAAAGGTTTGCTAACTAACAAAGCCAGACTGGAAGAAGCTTGCAAAATCATTATGAACGAAAGATGCTCTGCCGTATTATTAAACAAGCTTCCATCAAAGGAGAAAGACCCAGGGAGTTTTACTATTCCTTGCGACATTGGCCAATTACATATTGATAATGCATTAGCAGATCTTGGAGCTAGCATAAGCTTAATGCCATACACGATGTACAAGAAACTTGGTTTGGGAGAACCGAAGGCTACTAGAATGAGTTTGGAGTTGCGGGATATTGGTTCATCTGAATAATCGAGAGGAATATCCAAGACGTGCTTACTAAACAGTAGGACAACATTGTTTTTCCTTGATTTTGTCATCCTAGATATGCCCAAAGATTCAAGAGTTCCTATAATTTTAAGAAGACCATTCTTGGCCACCGCTAGAGCTATAATTGACGTGTTCAATAAGAAGATAACACTAAGAGTGGGGGATGATGAAGTGATCTTTGACGTAGACCAATCAATTAAAAGACCAACAACTAAAGACGATGAATGTTACGGGATTGATGACTTAGACAAAATGATCAACGAAGAAGCTCAGGAATTGCTGACAAAAATGAATAGCTGACTCGTTTTTATATCAAGGGGACTCAGAAAAATACAATTGACAATCAGATTTAGATGTGTGTGGAATTACTAGTAGCAATGATAAGAAAGGGTCTGATTCAGAAAACTCGATACGGCATATTGATTCTTTCAATACCCCGTATCCAGTTACACAGGGAACTTCAAATGGCGATTAATTTAAAACAGTGAACATCTGAGATTTGCAGTGGCTAGAGTCGCTAACGAGATTGATGAGAAAGGAATCCAGAGTTGAAGAAAGGGGGGGGGGGGGGGGGTGGGGGGGGGGGGGGGGGGGGGGGGGGGGGGGGGGGGGGGGGGGGGGGGGGGGGGGGGGGGGGGGGGGGGGGGGGGGGGGGGGGGGGATTTGCCTCAACATTTAGAATACGCATACCTTCATGGAGATAAATCTTTTCCCATTATTATCTCATCAGAATTGTCTGAAAATGAGAAAACATCACTTCTGCAAGTATTAGAGAGAAGAAAAGGGGCAATTGCTTGGAAAATGTTAGACATCAAGGGAATCAGTCCGTCATACTGTACGCACAAGATTTTAATGGAGGATGATTACAAACCAGTCATCCAACCCCAAAGGCATCTAAATCCGAAAGTCCAAGATGTTGTGAAAAACGAAATTGTGAAACTACTTGATTTCGGGCTAATTTATCCAATTTCAGACAGTTCATGGGTTAGCCCTATCCACGTTGTACCAAAAAAAGGAGGGCAAGAACCTACTAGTTCTTAAATGATAATAATGAATCTACTCCCTCCCGACAGATACTGGATAGAGGCTTGTGCATTGCTTACGTAAACTTAATGGATGCAACTCGAAAAGACCATTTTTTCCTTCATTGACTAAATGTTTAGAACGTTTATGTGGGGAATGAATACTATATTTTCTTGATGGATTGTTTTTTAGGATTTTCCTAATACATCGCTCTGGAGGTGTCAAGGAAAAGACACCTTCACTGTCATTATGGGCAGTTTCTAGTGTTTCTCTTATCGATGAATTCCGTTTGGATTATGTAATGCTCTTGCCACTTTTCAAAGATACATGCCGGCAATCTTCCACGACATGGTGGAAGACTTTATGGAAGTTTTCATGGACGACTTCTCGGTGTTTGGTTCTTAAAAGACTTCTTAATGATCTCTAAACCGATAACCCAGCTTTTGATAAAAGACGCAAAGTTTGATTTTTCTGATGATTACAAAAAAGCGTTCAACATTTTGAAAGAAAAACTGACCACCCTAACCTATCATCATATTTCTCGATTGGAACGAGCCATTTGAATTAATGTGTGACGCTAGTGATTTCGATGTTGGAGCTGTTTTAGGGCAATGAATTGATGGAAAATTCAAGCCAATTTATTAAGCAAGCAAAACTTTGAATAATGCCCAAGAACATTATACCATAACCAAAAAATAACTTCTGGCAGTTGTTTTCTCTTTTGATAAGTTTTGTCAATATCTCGTCTTATCAAAAACTATGGTTTACACTAATCATTCTGCTTTGAAGTATTTGTTCAACAAAGAAGACGCGAAACCAAGACTTATTAGGTGGGTTCTACTTCTCCAAGGATTTGACATTGAGATTAAGGATAAAAAAGGGGCAAAAAATTTAGTTGCAGATCATCTGTCAAGACTTGAGAACCCAGATTTGGGAACCTTCGCAAAAGAGGAAATAACTAATGAATTTCCAGACGAGCATCTCATGATATTGAAGACGGAGCTCAATAATGATGAACCATGGTATGCTGATTATATTAACTATATTGTTGAAAAGATCATACCTCTGAATTGGACGCTTGAAAAAAGAAGAAGATTTTTTTTCTCAAGTTAAGTACTATTTTTGGGATGAACCGTATGCATTCAAGCTATGTTCGGACAATGTAATGAGAAGTTGTGTTGCTGGGAATGAATCTTTGAAATCTTGGCACATTGTCATTTCAGACCAACTGGGGGACATCATAGTGCATCAATTACTAGAAGGAAAGTCTACGAATCTGGATTTTATTAGCCTAGCATTTTTAAGGATGCTAAAGATTATGTGATGGAGTGTGATGCATGTCAGAGATCAGAAAACATATCATCAAGAAGTGAGATGCCTCAAAACAACATTCAGGTGTGTGACGTATTTGATATATGGGGACTAGATTTTATAGGACCCTTTCCGAACTCGAAAGGGAATAAATATATATTAGTAGCAGTAGATTACGTCTCGAAATGGGTGGAAGCTCAAGCCCTTCCTACAAATGATGCTCGCGTTGTAATTAGATTTTTAAGAAGGATGTTTGCAAGATTTGGAGTTCCTAAAGCTTTGATCAGTGACCGAGGAACGCATTTTTGCAACTCTCAATTAGAAAAAGCCTTGCAGAAATATAGAGTGACTCATAAATTATCTACTAACCACTATTAATCCATAACCATAAGGGCAGATGAAATGATAATAGAGCTATAAAAGTATATAGAAGATCGGTTTGGATATAACATGAAGATATTGGTCAAAAAGATGTCGATCGCATATGGGCATTCAGAAACTGTCTTACACAAAACGCCCACTGGATGCACACCTTTTAGATTGGTTTACATAAAAGCTTGTCATCTACCTGTGGAGATCGAACATAAGGCATATTGGGCATTAAAACAATGTAATATGGATCTCACAGCTGCTGCAAAAAAATGTTTCATGGAACTTAATGAATTGATGGAGTTAAGAGATAAAGCATATGAAAACACCCGGATCTACAAAGAGCGTACTAAGAAATGACATGACTCTAGGCTTCGAGGAGATAAGAATTTCAAAGAAGGAGATAAGGTGTAAATATTTAACTCTAGATTTAAGATGCATCCGGGAAAGCTCAAGTCAAAATGGTACAGCCCGTGTGTAGTAAAGACTGTGCATCCATATGGAACCATAGAAATTATTGATAAAAATGGAGTCAGTTTTAAAGTTAATGGACATAGGTTGAAAAATTATCACGATAGATACAATAATGTGGAAGAAAAAGAAGTGGTTGAATTGGATGACTAAAGTGACGCGCACCAAGGAATAAAAAGGAAGCTGAAGAAAATTATAACTTAAAGACTTCGTTGTAAATAAAAGTGCTTCCTGGGAGACAACCCGGAATGTTATTTAATTTTGTTATCGAGTCTGTCTTCCCAGACTTCAATACGGCGTAGTCGGCCCATTACTACGGCGGTATGAATGTCTGAGAGTTATCAGTCTTTATTTTTCATGCCCTTTAAAAACATTATTGTCACTTCTGCGTATACGCCGTATTCATCTAGTTGATGCGCCGTATTCATAGTCTGATCGGTATTTAGTTTGTTTTAGTTTAGTTTAAAGATACCAAGATAGGAATGCACATGTTTTTCCTATATTTTACACAGGACCTCGTGAAGGAAATATCGATGAATATTGGTGGTGAATTTACAATCTGGAATCTAGACGTGGTTAGAAGTCATGAAAACTCTAAAGAGGGCTTGTTTCAACAACGATCTTGCTCTAAACGCAAATTAGAGAAATAACCGCAGCAAAGATCATGGGGAGTTTTCATTCTAATTCTCTTTAAATTTCAGAATTTAATGTTTTAAATATAAACGAGGGAGTCTATATTCAGTTGGTGGGATGGTTATTAGAATGTTCACTTGTCCTAAATTTTCACACTAAAATGCTTAAATTATGCTCAAATTAATTTTTTTTTCAAGCATACTTTTGTAAAATTACATGATACATAACCCACACATAATAACCCTTGTTAGATATTGTGAGGATTTAACCTTTTCGTTTCGAAATGTTTACCCAAATTCCACAAAATATGAGTGTGCCGGTGATGTTGTAGACTTTAAAACTTGGCTTGGTATATCTATTCGAGACCAGAATAATGAGTATTATGGATTTAATTGGAGTAACTTGTTTAAATTGATAAATCTTAGGATTACACCCAAATCGCCTATACATGTTGATTATTAACTAACTACACCAGTTTGTTAACCCTTCCACTCTCATCATTAGAGTGATGATCACTAGAACACCTCGTAGAGCCAATCCTTTAGGAATTTACACCAATTATTTGTTTCGTTACTGTGACAACCGTGTCTTGAGCCGGTTAGTCAAACCGATAGTGTTGACCCAAGTATATTATTATGTGTTATAACTATGTGTTTATGTATGATTCTTATGTGAGTTTGGTTATCAATCTCATGAGCGTTGATCATCTCATTTGATTTAATTTATTGGTTAATATGGAATTTTCATTTTGTTTACCATTTTGTGAATAGAATTGATTAGTATGACTTTTATGTGTGCTAATTGAGGTTAAGGTATGTGTTAAGAATATTTTGGTGAGTTGTATGGGCATCTCATTTTGATTCAATATGTGTGTTAAAGTGTCGGATATTCTAGGTGTTCACATGTGGTGATAATGAAAATGATTGACATGTGGCAGGTAATGCTATGTCAAATATTGGAAAATTGAGGATTGAGTTTTATGGAAAGTATGCTATTTTAGAAATGAAATAAGTGAGTAAAATATAGAAGTTTATAGCAAACTTTCTAAAAGTAGAAAGTGGTTTGGTGAAATGAAGGTTATATTTAGAAGGTAGTTTTTAAAAGGTTTATAAAATTAGCTTAGTTTTTTTTAAAACTTAAGGTATTTAAGGAAATTAATTAACTAAAAAATAAAATAAAATAAAATATTTTTTACCATACATACATAAATACGAATTTTGTAGATAAAAAAAAGGGAAAAAGGTTTTTGATTTGGACTAGGACTTGTATACTTTTATTAAAACCTGTAAACCCTTCATAATTTAGGTTTTTATTCCTGCTCCTCCTCTCATGGTGTCGACCTCAGCCCCTAAGAACAAGGAAAAAAACAAGTTTTGATTTCAAGAATTTTAAGACGCAGGATCGCGTTTGGAGCAAGTAAGAGCGCTAGGTATTTATTCTATTCTTATTTAACTTTTTAATCATGTATAACAAATCTGTTGGATTCTAGGGGTTTCATAAATACAGAAATATTAATGATATTTGTTGATGATGATAGAATGAATTATGCTTGATTAGGGTCCATGTTCATGCAATTGGTTAGGTTAGATTTGCGTAAAAACTTATTTTGGGTAGCAATTGAATTTAGGGCTGTGTTTACGAGTCAATATCTCCATGATGGTAATGGGTTTTTGAGTTTTTCTAGACTCTAAACAATAGCTCGTTGAATGTACTTTCCAGAAAATCTAGCCTCGAACATTTTTAAGGTCGAAGTCTTTTCAAATTTTGTTATATAAAAGTTGCTCAAAACAGTAAAATACGGGTAGGATTTAGGTTTGTTTATTGAGGGTAAACCCTAACTTAAAATTCGATGAGCTTAGCCCTTTACAGTTGTTAAGCTCTATATGTATATAGACGGAAACCCCAGAACGGATATCTTCTAAATTTTATGTCTAAGTATGGTAATTAGGTCCAAACTTTTTAGTGTGCAATCAGATCCGAATTGGGACTGTTTTGAAGTTTGATTTTCTTAGCGGGGTATTGTGCATGTAAATGGCTTTTGGAAATCCAAAGGTAGTTATCTACTCAATATGACCATGGGTGATTATTGGTATGAATTATGGAGGGTCTTAAGTAAGGGTTCTGGGGGTACATAAAGTCATGTATAAAATTCTGCAATTTCTGGAGTTTAATTATAAGTAACTAGTGGAAGGAGGTTAATGAAGTGGTTTTTATGTATTGGGCCATGGTGTCGGGGTGTGCCCATGTGTTAATTCAACTCTTAAGACATCTTTATGAGTGTTACATGGACATGAGCTTTTTAGCTTAGGTTCGCATGTAAACATTTGTATTTGTAATGTGTAGGCTTGTTGGGATTATTGTTTGGAAGCTGCTTGTGCTTCAGGTGAGTTTCATAGCCCCTCTTTCTTTTTTATTTTCTTTTTTGATTCTATTGGGGTTGGAAATGATGCTTGTGATTTGAAAAGTTTTAATTTGCTGTGATTATGGGTTTTACTTTGAAGCAATGAACAGTTATGTGGTTTTATATGTGCGGTGCTTATTGTTGTGTGGTTGGTCTGGAGCGGGAGGGTCGCTTATCCCTCATTGCTTGTGATTCCCGATTGGAGGGTAGTGTTCTACCTATTTAAATCCAAACTAGAGGGATGAAATATCTCAATGTATTGTTGGTTCCAGGCCTAAGTATAAGGTTCCAACTAGTAGCTTTTAGGTGTATACGTGACATATATAGGATCCGGGGGTAAATTCCTACCCAGTGTTAAGAGTTGCTAGGAATATCGGGCGGTATCGTTGCTACCCGTTTATGGTGAGATATGCATTGGATCGGGGGACACGTCCCGTCCTAGTTATAGTTGTTTGTACGTTTGCATGTTAGCCTGTATAATTGCTAGCTTAACTGTCCTACCATGTTTTGTTTTTAATTAAACACAGTTAGATTGATTAAATCTTGATATTGGTGTTGTACAAACCCATGATCTCAACCAACATTTGTGTGATTGTTTTTTTTTTTTTTTTTTTTTTTTTTTTTTTTTTTTTTAAGTTTTTTTTTATTTTTTTTTTTTTTTTTTTTTTTTTTTTTTTTTGTTTTTTTTTTTTTTTTTTTTTTTTATTTTTGGTTTTTTTTTATTTTTTTATTTTTTTTTATTTTTTTTTTTTTTTTATTTTTTTTTTTTTTTTTTTTTTTTTTTTTTTTTTTTTTTTTTTTTTTTTGTTTAATTTTTTTATTTTTTTATTTTTTTTTTTTTTTTTTTTGTTTTTTTTTTTTTTTTTTTTTTTTTTTTTTTTTTTTTTTTTTTTTCTTTTTTTTTAATTTTTTTTTTTTTTTTTTTTTTTTTTTTATTGCTTTTTTATTTTTTTTTTTTTTTTTTTTTTTTTTTTTTTTTTTTTTTTTTTTTTTTTTTTTGTTTTTTTTTTTTTTTTGTGTCTTTTTTATTTTTTTCTTGTTTTTTTTTTTATTTTTCTTCTTGTTTTTTTTTTTTTTTTTTTTTGTTTTTTTTTTTTATTTTGTTTCTATTTTTCTTATTTGTTTTAACTGTCCTGCCATGTTTTGTTTTATTAATCACAGTAATTGGTTTAAATCTTGTATTGGTGTCGTAAAACCTATGACTCTCACCAACTTTATGTTAATGTTTTTAAGCATCATTTTCAGGTGAGTATCGTGATGATAAGAAGGATGTTAGGAAGAATGGCTAGAGAGACCCTATGCATTGCTTGTGGAGTTGTCTTTTCTAGTCTTTTTATTTATGACATTTGTTTTGCTTGATACTTGTTTGTTGGAGATTGTTAGTATTTGGATTATTTTGTTCGTGTACGACATTACTTTAGTAATGCACGACTCCTTTATCTTGTGTTGGGTATTGTCATGACACATAGTGTCCATTTGATTATTTCCTTCATTTAGATTTCTCTATAGTAGACACCATTGTGTTGTGATGATATCCATTATGTTACGCCTCGTGTTTCCGCCTTGGCAGGGTGTGACAGATTAGTATCAGAGCCTTTGGTTATAGAGAAGTGGGTGGTTGAGCCTAGACTATAACCTAGGGGTCCTTCATGTAGATGCATTTAAGGCTTAAGTGTTTAATGTTATAACTGCTATGCTTCCCCTCTATTTTTGCATAGCTTATGTATTTTATATTTTGCTAAGTTGACATTTTTAGTTATTTTGCCTACTATTATCTGATATGATATATATTACTTTCTTAGTATTTAGCTATGTTTTTCCCTCACCCGTAAGAAGTCTAGTTGGGGAACTATTTTCCTAACTGGACTTAAGCGTTATAAGAAGCTTCTTATGGAACTGAAGGAGATGGGATAGTTGATCATTTGTCGGATGCGTGTAATAGGGCTGGACCCGTAGAGTCGGGTGATTCTTGCGGAGGAAAAGTCAAACCCGAGCGAGGCCCAACATAAGTTTATCCCGTCCTTTACCTCGTCATGTTGTTATTGATTATTTCTTTCGGATATTTTATATTTTGGAAGTCGTTACGAGACTTTCGTTCCTTTATGTCGTTTCGATTTCTATTTGATATAAGTAAGTAGTTATTTGATGGAGCATCTTTTATGTGTTAAGTTTGAGTGGTTTAAGATGTGCAATGTGGTATATGTGTTTATATGTGAATTATGATTGATATTGGTAATTGTAGCACCTCGGGAAAAATTTAGAACATCTCATTATTTTACGTAAAAGTATGTATCGCAAGCAATTGCTAATTGTCGTTA
>BQNB010103290.1:13325-24061 GCA_026074375.1 Tanacetum coccineum | reverse complement strand
GGGGGGGGGGGGTTCTAGTCGTTGGAATTCACAAGGAAACAAGGAGAGGAAAACAAGGATGACTAAGTTAGTCTTTGGTGTACATTGCTAGCTAATTAAGAATGTGTTCTTTGGTTCCCTAATGAAGACATCATCCCATGATAATGAGGAGGAATGTCTAGCTAGTTCTTAATAAAGGAAAATGAAAGTATATATTGATAATGTATAAGTTGTAGTTTGTAAATAAAATGTTTACTTTGTAAAATGTATGTATTTGTCTATTTAATTCTTGTAAGGTTCGGCTCAAGTGATAATTGTGGGTAAAGTTTTATAAACTTTGAGCATTGGAAATAAAAATGAATATTTGTTGAAGCGTAGATTAATTATTATGGTTCCGGGTATGCCTAAACGTATTTAATTGCGAAACGTAAACGTTTTACGCAACCAATAAAAATAAAATATAAAAAGTTGATTATTACTTTCGTAAAAATAATATATTGCTTGCTTGACGAAAACTTTGATTCGTTTGGTGTCCGTTTACGTTAATTGTTGATTTTTAGCTTACGCGATTTTACTATATAATAAGAATTAAAAGTAAATGCGTACGAAAAAAAATATAATTAGTAAAATAGATGACGTCGTAAATGACCTGAAAATACGAAATGTTACATAAAAATCTTAATTACAAAATACCCGTCGCTGCAACACCCGGTGATTAAAAACGTGAATCATAATCAAAATCAATTCTATTCATCATCACTACTCATTGCACTTTTTAAAAAAATAAAAAAATAAAAATAACCAACCAGACCCGAATAGACTCATCTCCCCCAAAATCTACACACACACACACACACTCGAATCAAATCAATCGGAGAGATCTGTTTGAAGACGTATTAAGCAGATCTGTTCGAATTTATATAACTTTTTATTTTTTAATTATTATAAAAAAATGAATATATTCAGATTAGCAGGTGATATGACACATTTAGCGAGTGTTTTAGTTTTGTTGCTCAAAATTCACACCATTAAATCATGTGCTGGTATATATTTTTTTATTTTTTTATTAAATTTTGACCTAATTTTGTAATTTTATGTTTTTATTTAGTTTGATGTATTTTTTTTGTTATAGGTTGTAGTTGCGGCTATACGTTTAGGCGTTTAGCGTTTAGAGTGTAATGTGTTGTTGTGATTATGTGTTTTAGCGGAATGCCGGAACGTGTTATAGGTTGTAGTTGCTCAATGTGGAGATGAGCGTTTTTAGCGTTTAGAGTGTGATGTGCTGTTGTAATAATGTGTTTTAGCGGAATGCCGGAACATGTTTAGTTTTCTTTTATGCCTAGTAGTTGCTTGAAACGAAGAGTGTGTTTATGATGAAATGAAAGAGGTTTGGGCTATGTGTTTGGTGACGAGTTTTTTGGAGCGTTTAGTGTATACATTATAATGCTAGTTTGGCAATGATTGCTGTTTAGCTTTTGGATTTTCTATTAGTGAACGGTAATATAAAAAGCATGTGGCGTTTAGCTTTTTTCGGAGGGTTTAGTGTTTAGATTATAATGCTAGTTTGGCAATGAGCGTTGTTTAGCTTTTGGATTCTGTATAAGTGATCCTATATGGAACGCTAAGCATGTTGCGTTTAGCTTTTTTTTCCGGAGCGTTTAGTGTTTAGATTATAATGTTAGTTTGGCAACGACTGTTGTTTAGCTTTTGGATTTTGGATAACTGATCCTATATGGAACGCTAGTAAAAGAAGAAGCATGTGGCGTTTAGCTTTTTTTATGGAGCATCTAGTGTTTAGATTATAATGCTAGTTTGGCAATGAGTGTTGTTTAGCTTTTGGATTTTGTTTAAGCGCTCCTATTTGAAACACTAATAACAGGAATGTTTAGCTTTTACGTCATTTTACACTTTATAATTACAGCCACAACTATGTTACGAAAGACTTATATAGGTTACTGCTAGTTTTGCCAAACATAGCAGTTGTCGCTTGTTATATAAGATTCTTTGCTAACATGTAGTTGTACTTGTAAAGTGTAAATTGACATAAAAAGCTAAACAATAAAGCTTTTATTATAGCCTTTCATATAGCAGCTTTTAGACAAAATCCAAAAGCTAAATGCGCGTTGTTTGTGGAAGGGCGGAATGTGTTTAGTTGTTTGTGAATGAGGAGAGTACGGATTTAATCATGAATGTGATGATGTTTGAGTGGATGTTAGGTTGGTTTAAGTGTTTATCGGTGCTATGCATTGTCCGTGTTCATGTGTTTTCGCATATTGCGGAATGCTGGAATGCGTTAGTTACTACTTGTTCAACGTGGAGACTTTACTGATTTTGGCTATGTTTGGCAAAACTAGTGATAGTTGTTAGTACAAGCGTTTTTATGGAGTATAAAATGCCGTAATAGTTAAATACATCATTTAATAGCCTTTCAACTAGGAGTGTTTTGAAAAAGAAAAAAAAAGAAGCTAAATGCTCGTTTCCAAACAAGCTTTATATTTATTCTAAATGTTTAATGCTTCAAAAAGCTTGTCGCCAAACATAGACTTTTTAACAGATGTAATGTACCATTGGTAATGTTACATCGGTTCAAGTGTTTAGTAGATGCTCATAAGTAATTGATTTGTGCTGAATTGAAGTGGATTTTGGTAATGGTTTGGTGGTATTTTGATGAAATGGAAGAGGTTTAGGTGATTGTTTTATATGATTTATGTTGTCTTACGCGTTGTCTATGATGTATTTCACTTTTTAGCGGATTGTGTAAAACTGTAAAAGCATTTAGTAGTTTGAAAATCCTAGTAGCCGGAGAGTATGGATTATGAACGTAATGTGCCACCGGAAATGTTATTTGATGGCTGTTAGGCTGGTATAAGGATTAGTCAGTTGGCTTATAGTGTTCAAATGGTTTCCACCTCTGACCTCACATTGCAGAGATATTAGTTGTTGGGAAAACCTTGTACTAGCTAAGTGCAGAGACGTTATGGATTTTTCGTGAATGTACCGTGGGCAATGTTATCTGTTTGGCTGTTACATTGTTTAATGTTCAGTTTAGTTTTCGTATATCCTTAAGGTTCAGAGCTCACATTGGTAGTTTGTGTTTTATAGGGTGGAGTTTTTAGTTTTTTGCTTCAGGTGCATTCGTTAGGTCAAACTATTTTGATCATTTATTTGTTCACCGTGGATCTCGTTATATAGTAAAAAAGACGAATCACGGACCTTTAGATGGAAAATGGTGTAAACAAACGAGTCATTGTTTATTTGGCTCGTACTTATTAGGGAATCTGGCTAGTAATAGGAAATGTGTACATGAGGCTTTACCAGTAACTGTATTTGATCTTTTACTTGCGTTATATGCAGGTGTATCATTGAAAACTCAGGAACTGTATGCGCTGGTCTTTGTCACTCGCTACTTGGATATATTTACTGATTTTATCTCACTATACAATACCGTCATGAAGTTGATCTTCCTTGGGAGCTCTTTCTCTATTGTATGGTACATAAGACATCACAGTATTAAACAATATTTCGTTAAATATTAACAGTTCTCAAACCCTTGGTATACTTTCATGCCTGTTAACCTGTAAACTTTAATTTCATCACAATACCATATTCGTTATTTATTAGTTGATATGTACATTCTGTAGTATCAATTAACACGCTAATATAGTAGTATTAGTAAAATAACTATTTTTAACCATTAAAAGATTTAAAAGAGAACACTATTAAATCTACAAGGCTCAGAACATACATATTCAGAAAGAAAAACGTTTATAGCTTTTGGCTATTGCTGTATCTACCTTTATGCTGTGACAAAAAAAATCAGCGTGTGTGATGAATTAACCAGATGCTAACAAATAATTGTTTTGAGCAGGTTATATAAGTGAAATAAAATCAAACTTCACTACTATCATGGATATATGATATGTAACCTGTATGTATGTTTACATGAGAAAAAGAAAAGTGGGTACAACCTTAAACGCTTATTTTATTATTTAAAAAAACTAAACTGTAATTTAGTCATGTGACAACATGTGAATGAGTCAAGGTCCAATTATAAACGAGTTTACAAGTCTAAGGTACTACATCGCACCATTAAAAACTTAGGGTAGTAAAAAACCCGGTTAATCAAGTTTGAGGCATCAAAATAAACTTTGGCCTTGTTTATTTGGCTTGTCTTTATTAGGGTATCTGGCTAGTAATAGGAAATGTGTACATGAGGCTTTACCAGTAACTGTCTTTGATCTTTTACTTGCGTTATATGCAGGTGTATCATTGAAAACTCAGGAACTGTATGCGCTGGTCTTTGTCACTCGCTACTTGGATATATTTACCGATTTTATCTCACTATACAATACCGTCATGAAGTTGATCTTCCTTGGGAGCTCTTTCTCTATTGTATGGTACATAAGACATCACAGGGTTGTTCGTAGATCCTATGATAAAGATCAGGACACCTTTCGTCATTATATCCTCATGCTGCCTTGTTTGCTTTTGGCATTACTTGTTCATGAGAAGTTAACTTTCAAAGAGGTATTAAAACCTTGCTATTTACGTTATGTATTTCACTTTAGTTCATATCGTGTTCTACTGTCTCAAATCACCTTACAAAAGGCACCATATCAACCAAGCAAAGTGTTTATAACATGGGCGGGTTGGATAATAGGTTAAATAGACGTGTTAGGGGTTGAAATTATAGTTGCCGACTTGTTGGGATGAAACCTTGAAATGGGTCCTGTTGCTGAAGCACTTTATATCAAATAATAATTATTGATATTGAATTAAATAACCTGCGTGTCAAATACATAATTCATAATGTTTAAATATATATAATTAGCAATGTCTTATGAGCAGGTAATGTGGACATTCTCCTTATATCTGGAAGCAGTTGCGATACTTCCTCAGCTAGTCTTGCTGCAAAGAACAAGAAACATCGATAACTTGACTGGCCAATATGTTTTTCTTCTTGGGTAATAAAATTTTGCAGTACTAATTCAAATTGCATTATAGGTTCAGCCATTCAGATAGAAACTAAATTTGTATTGCTTTTGGCAGCGCATACCGAGGTTTATACATTCTGAACTGGATTTACCGTTACTTCACTGAACCCCATTATGTCCATTGGATCAGTATGTCTCTCTTTCTCGCACTACTTTACACTAAAGAAGTTGTTTAGATTTATATCGAATTTACGAGCCTTATGGGCTATATTAATACTTTGTCTGGTGTTGCAGCTTGGATAGCAGGGTTAGTCCAGACGTTGCTATATGCTGATTTCTTCTATTACTACTTTGAAAGGTAAATGCAACATGGCATAAACTAAATGATTATATTTTACCATTAAGATCTGGCAATTTCGACCCGTTAACTTATAAATGGACCGGTTCGGGTTATTTTCATCCCTAATACATCAAAATGGGTCTAACGGGTCAAATGTGTATCCTGAACTGTTTTACATAGAAATCTATATAATAGAAGAATAAAGCTTTTGTTGTCTGTCATATATAAGTATAACCCACTATCATTTAGACCCGTATCAAAATGACCCATTCTGACTTGTTTAGATCCGCCCAGTTTGCAACCGTTTCATTTACACTTTTAGTGACTATTGCTGATAATTTGTGTGGTGACGGTTTCCCATTTACAATGCAGCTGGAAGAACAATGTAAGGCTTCAGTTACCCGCTTGAACATGTTCTTTGATGACAATAATGCCGGATGAGAGTTGTAAGAATTGCTACAGATTCTCATAGGGTTTGTATGACAGATTTTAGTTTTTTTTTTAAATTGTTTGGAACGCCCATGCGGTTCTTATATACTCTCGGAAGTGGGGATGTAACCAGAAAAGTATATGTATCAGTGATTATAGGGTGTTCGTCTTTTGTTGACCGGCTATATCATATCTTGAATATATATTGAAAGTTCTTAGGACTATAGGAGTGATGTTTACAATCAATTTACAAACTATAACTTCTTGAATTCTCGATAGACTAATGATCAAGTCTTGGTTTCTTTCGATCTCTTCCACGTGGTTCAAATTTCAAGCTCAACTCATCAATTGATACTACAGGGTGTTTGCCAATTGCCATGTTGTTTTGGCTCTTTGTACTTAACCGATTGGTTCGTATAGACTGCTTATTCATTCAGTCAATAACATGTTTGTTTTACTACCCATGATAGACTTGCTTATTCATTTTAACTAGGCTGAATATGACGTTGCACTAGTTTCATAATCAGGTTGAAATGTGACAACGTGTGGTATCATAATAACATTATTTTATTATCATGATGTTGCTAACGGCTCAATAGTTGTCGAGTAGTGCTATCTTTAATGTAGCAAAATCTCTGATCTTTAATATGGTTGTGTTATTGATACTAGCTCATAAAAAATATGTATGTTTGTATCTTTTGTTTACAATACAACATAATTTTTATTGTTTATATAAGCTTATTATGACATAATAAATATATATAAGCCGAAAAGTTTAAGAGGTGTTTGTTTCAGCTTATATAGACGGCTTATGAGTTTGGAGTGATGATTCATAAGCTTAGAATTTGTTGCTCATTTTAAAACTTTTTAACTTTTATAAGTTTATTATGTTATAATGAATTTGTATAAATCTTCAAAACAAGCATAATTGTCCGCGCATTGCTGCGTGCGGATTTTTTTTTTTTTTTAAGAAAGTTTGTATAAAGGGTTTTAACATTTTTAATGTGGTAACTTTTTTAGAAGATGTATCTTGTAGCTATTATTTTTTTTCTTCGGTTTTTAATTTTGTATTTGCCATATTGGTGTGGGCCGTTATTTTTATTAAAAAAGTTTTTACTTGAATAGAAAAGCAAAAAAGTAAGAGGAAAAAAAATCAGTTTTAATATTCTTCACTTGAAAACAATAAAGCCGAAATAGTACTAAAAGATAGTCTAATATATATTTGAACACTATTAAATTCGTTGTTATTATTTACATGTTTACAACCACATATGCATTTTTTGACAAACAAGCAGGATTACCCGCGCGTTGCTGCGGGGCGTTAATTTTTCGCACGTTGTTGCGGGCCATTAATTGTTTTTTTTTTGTGCGGGTTAATTTTTTCGTTCTCATGTTTAATAATTTGTTTTTTTCTTATATGGGCATATGTGTTGGGCCTCATGTTTAAAGGTTTTGGGCCGTTAAATTTTTTTTAGGTGTTATTTTTTTTCTTTTTTTTACTTTGAGTCAGATGTTGGGCCAGATTGTGGGCTAATTTTTTGGCCCACTTTGGTTGGCACTATAGCATTTTGTAATTTTTTTTTACTTTGGGTCAGAAGTTGGGCCAGATTGTGGGCTAATTTTTTGGCCCAATTGTGATTGGCACTGTAGCATGCGGTCAAACTAATGGTCAAACATTTGAGAATTGTATTATAGGTTAATGTTTTTTTCGTATTTAATCAACAATAAAGATACTCTAGTAAAATCTATCGTTTTGAACAAAGATAGTGAAATCATATTTGCCTACGTAGTATATATTAGTATATTGGGCCTTGGAGGATAAGGTGGGCCGCATGAAGGAATCCATCTAAAATCAAAAGGATGGGCCGACATTAAATGGGCCAGATTAGGCCCACAACCAAAACGACACTCCGATTGGTCGTTTTTTAACGCTAATTGTATGCTTTATAATAATCCAAAAAGGTGAACTTATAAAACATAAGCCCAAAACTAAAAAAAGCCAAAAGCCGACTATATAAACCAAAACAATAGGAGTGAAAATGAGTCGAGCCGAGCCTGAGCCAGCCAGAGCTCGAACTCGGCTCGTTTATATTTTAGAAAGCTCGAGCTCGACCTCGGCTCGTTTCGAGCCTTACGATTTTATCTCGAGCTCGGCTCGTTGTATGATATATAAAGCTCGAACTCAGTTCGGTCCTGGCTAGTTTGCGATGTGATTATAAAAGATAAAGCTTAACTTCTTGAGCTCACTTGTTCGAGCTCGTTTACTATAACTCGTTTAGGTTCGCGAGCCTAATCGAGCTTTGTACAAAGCTCGGGCTCGATTATTTAATGAGCTCCAATTAAGGCTCGTTTGAACTTTTTATTGATCCGATCCCGAACTTTTCACTATCGTATTGGCTCGTTTCCACCCAACAAACAAACACCCTCTAACCCAAATCCAAAACTGGGTCGGATCACAATTTAAAACCCAAAACTCAAAACCAAACACTCTTTTTCGTCTAGTATTCATAAACCGTTTTCAGTTTCATATATTTTCAAATCAACTTTTATATTTTGTGTGTTTTTCTAAATTGTGTGTTTTCTAAAATAAAGTTTAAGATTTTAAGAATTTCAAGAAATGAGATACACTCATATATTTAGTATATAGAGTAAATTACATTATGGTTTGGAGAAAATTGCATCTACCGTCCCTGATAGTTTAAAATTGCATTCTTAGTCTTTATCTTTATAAAGAATAACACCGATAGTCCTCCGTCATAACACCGATAATCCTTGTGGTTTGAAAAAAGTTGAATCTACTGTCCCTAGTTTAAAATGAAGGGCTGTCGCCGTTATTTTTTGCAAAGATAAAAACCGAGTATGCAACTTTAAACTATCAGAATCGATAAATGCAAATTTCGCCAAACACAAATACCCCAAAAACCCAAATAAAGCATAAACCGGAATCCAAAACCGGGCCAGATCAGCATATAAAACCCAAAACCAAACACCCTTTTTCCTCTCCAACAAGCAAACCAAAATCCCAAACCACCGAATCAATTAACAATGGCCGGAGTATCTCTAAAGTGTGGAGACTGTGGGACTTTACTAAAATCAGTAGAAGAAGCACAAGAACACGCTGAGTTAACCAAACACACCGATTTCCAAGAATCCACTGAACCTGTCCTCAATTTGCTTTGTGTCACTTGTGGCAAACCTTGCCGATCCAAAACCGTAAGCCCCGCCCCGCGCGTAGGATGTAGACAGTCATACCCCTATCCGAAGTTATATTATTTTTTATTATTATACCTTTTGTTATTATATATATATATATAAAGTAGAATAATTTAAGTATATCTTTTAGGTGGTGTTTGGATTAGCTTATTTGATTTGCTTATTGGCTTATATTTAAACCCTTTACAATCACCACCTTAAATTATTCTACTTTTCGAGGGGATATTCGGTTAAAGTAGAATAATTTAAGCACGTCTTTAAGGTGGTGTTTAGATTAGCTTATTTGATTTGCTTATTGGCTTATATTCAAAAAAATATTGGAAATAAACCAGTTAGCTCAATTCACATGGTTTGTGGGGTTATATACTTGAGCGTACGCTCAAGTAGATGGGTCATAAGCCATAAAAAATGAGCTTATTGGGTGTTTCCAATTTTTTTTTTAATACAAGCCAATAAGCACATCAAATAAGTTAATCTAAACACCACCTTAAAGATGTGCTTAAGTTATTCTACTTTAACCGAATATCCCCTCGAAAAGTAGAATAATTTAAAGATGCGCTTAAATTAGTCTACTTTATTCCTTAATCAAGTTAACAGTATCCACTTGAAAGCGGTTAAAGTAGAATAATTTAAGTACATATTTACTTACAACTTTAAGGTGGTGTCTGGATTAGCTTATTTAATTTGCTTATTGGCTTATATTCAAAAGAATTTGGAAAAAAACCTATTAGCTCAATTGATATGGCTTGTTAGGTTATATACTTGAGCTACGCTCAAGTAGATGGGTTCATAAGCCATAGAAACGAGCTTATTGGTTTTTTCTTTTTATCTTTTGAATATAAGCCAATAAGCGAATCAAATAAGCTCATCCAAACACCGTTTGCTTGAATTAATCTACTTTAACTGCTTTCAGGCGGGTATTGTTAACTTGCTTGAGTGAATATGGTTAAAAGTACAATAATTTAACTCAAAGTTTACTGTTTGTAAAGGTTTTGTTAAACGTAGCTCTTAGGGTTTTTGTTTTGAAGATTACAAGTGAGCAAATTACTCGACTTTAACCGCTTTCTAGTGGAAATGTATTAAATTCTTTAGTGATTATGGTTAAAGTATGGTACTTTATGCATGCAATTGCGTCTTAAATATTGTTCTTAGGGTTATTTGAAGTGAAAACTTGTTTCTATACACGAATTCAACAGTTTTATATAATTTTGTGTGTGAAAATTGTGTTTTAATACTGAAAGCTGATTTGAAGCTTTCGTTTTAGAATTATATGGGGCTTTTCTTCTTGTTTTTTTTTTGGATATGTGTGCTTGCCTTTTGTTTATGCGTTATGCTTTGTGGTTGTTCGTTTATGACTGCATGTCTATCCTCCTTTTCGTGCTTCTCTCACTCCTCACACATGCACATGCTTACCCGTTCACTAGCACACTTTCACTTGCCGGAGGTCTTCCTGGAAGCAGTCTCTCTACTTTCGGGTTTACCCGAGAGTAGGGGTAGGATCTGTCTACATTCTACCTCCCCCATACCCTGCTCTGGCGGGATTGGGTATGTTGTTGTTGTTGTTGTTTTAGAATTGTATGTGTATATCATTCGAGTCATTAATAGATAGCTTTGCTTCTCGGTTATTCTATAACACATAAGTTTACCATCATATATTAAGATAATGTTTGTATACGAAAAGTATCAAATTTGAAAGCTGGGTTGTTTAACGAAGCTTAATAAGAAGCGATCTTTTAATAATTGAAGTTAAGTCATGATAGGATGAAAAAGTGGGATGGATTTTTTTCTTCTTTTTTTGTTATTTTATGTATCAGTTGGTGAAGATTTCGATTTTTGGTTTT
>BQNB010103289.1:0-24061 GCA_026074375.1 Tanacetum coccineum | reverse complement strand
GCACTCGCTGATCAAGATGACGTTGGAGGTGGTGTATATCCAGCAGTGGACAAAATAAAATCAAAAAGTACCATGATTCAAGTGTATGCAAAATGTTTGAATCATTTAATATAAGTCATTGTTTTAGTTGCTTCAAGTAAACATTTGAATGTAATGTAATCTGTACACTTCGATCTAATTGTGATGTTTTTCAATGTTTATAGTCAAACCACTGAGGAACGATCTGCTAAATATGCTTCTACCTCACTTTCTGAGGTAACTTGGCTGTTTGAGATGATGCTTTTGATCTTGTTAACATGACCAAACTTTTGTATCTGCAACTGGTAATCAAAGTTGTATTTTGCGTATGAATGTTGTATCGGATTTGCGCCGATACCAAATACTGAGTTTGTACTCGGATGTTGCAGCGTGTTACTCCTTCATCCAGAAGTTCCAAAAGTTCGAGAAGTGGTGATCATCGGCGTTCTAGGCGTGATTCAACAGAATATCGAGACCGTTCAGAACAATCGCCTCGTCATGGAAGAGACTACAGAGATTATGATAATAAAAGAAGCAGATATGAAAGTTCAAGGAGAACTCCTGGTATAGCTCATTTACAAATTGGTGGCTATTTTGGTAGGAACAATGTGTAATGACAACATCATTTTAATTAAAAAAGTGATTTTCTATTCTATATATGTTGAAATTGGGATGGCTTTGTTCTCTCGGCCTCTGATGATGAATTGATGATGATCCACAAACCAGAAAAGCATATAACTATGATGGTTTTGTGCACATTACACATACCAGTCTTTTTTTCACTTGTGGTTCTTTCTTCTGGATGGAAGCCTCTTCACCGCCTAAATAAAATGATGAGTTGTTGACCTTGAAGCGTTGGTCAGATGGCTATATTTTGGGTGGTGAAGGGGCCGGATTGAGCCAGCGAAAATCATCTGTTACTGTTAACAGGTTCTAAAAACAGTCACTACAACAACTAACTAACACTAGTACAGATGGCTATTTCGACCCATTTTACTTATGAGTGGTGTAAATAAAAAAGGAGCTTGGAGAAAAAAAAACGGTTTCGAGTACATAGAACCTCCCAAATCAAATACTTTTAATGATATCAGATATATATCTGAACTTAATAATGTAGAGTACCAAAAAAACTGATACTACAATTTTTTTCCTTTATTTTACATAGCTGCGACAAGCCCCTTGGAGCTGTTTTTCTGGCTACATAGACCGTATAAAATGGTTCAGTTCATGTTAAGTTAAAAATATATTAACTCCTAAAAAAAGAATACTCGGGCTTCTGGGCATTACTTTCTTCAACATAATTAATGGTTTATTGCTTCCAATCAAAAGAGGAGAAAGAACAGGAATTACATCAGAATAGTCACGTTAACAAATCAAACAATATGATTAAGACAATATTGTGGCAAGTAAAACTTTAGTAGAATTCAACACCACATATTGGTTTGAGGGAAATTGAACCACACATAATCATAAACGAGTTTGACACATATGATGCATCACTAAACGTACTCTTACGTGTCTTACACTTATGCAACAAGAAAATTATACCACATACAAACATGCCTGACAATGCAACGTTTATTTATCTACCACATGCACTGCTTCTTGTTGCACTTACTTTCAACTTCACAATGCAAGCTTGGTATTAGACCTGAAAATCATTTTGAAGTTGCACTGCTTCTTGTTAGTGATATGATATATTGAAGTTGCACTGAAAATCATTTCAACTTCAATATATGATTTCAACAAGAAGCATTGTGCAACTTCAATATATTGCTTCAATATATTGAATACTCGGGCTTCTGGGCTTCTCACTTCAATATAGTTGCTTCAATATAGTTGCACAACTTCAATATATGATAGTCGGGCTTCTGGGCATTACTCACTTCAACATAATTAATGGTTTATTGCTTCCAATCAAAAGAGGAGAAAGAACAGGAATGACATCAGAATAGTCACGTTAACAAATCGAACAATATGATTAAGACAATATTGTGGCAAGTAAAACTTTAGTAGAATTCAACACCACATATTGGTTTGAGGGAAATTGAACCACACATAATCATAAACGAGTTTGACACATATGATGCATCACTAAACGTACTCTTACGTGTCTTACACTTGTGCAACAAGAAAATTATACCACACATACAAACATGCCTGACAATGCAACGTTTATTTAAACTACACATCACTGCATCTTGTGCACTATACTATTCAACTTCAACAAGCAAGCTAGTTTAATCACAAAAAAAAAAAAAAGGTCCAATGTCGATACTCGTTTTTCAACTCTAGGTTTAATCACGAAAAAGTTCGGTCACTCCGACTCAAAACTCATACAACACAAATTTGAACTTCATTTCTATTGTTATCAGCACTCCCAAAAAGTACAGGGACAAAAACCCGTCATAATCCATAAATTTAAAAATAACAAACACGTCCATATCCATTTGAATCAGATTATCACCACACACTAAAAAGAAAAACAAAAAATAAATCATTCGTTCTTTCAGAAATTTCAGCACTACCAAAAACACACAGTAGCACCACTCCGCCATAATTAACATCTTCTGAATCTCTCGATTCACTATTGTGCCCTAATTTTTATGAGTTATCCTTATCTATACTTTTTAACTAGAGAAATCTTAAATAGCTCACTGTGGTTTCCTCAATTTGCAGATTTTGCTCCCCAACATACAATGAACGAAAGTGCAGTCGCCCTCCCAAAACGAAACTTTGTCGCATTCTTGCTCCCCTGCAAGGAGAACGATGCAATTGGTAAGTTAGCAATCCCATTGCATTCGTGCCTCACGAGTGCAATGAAAGGTTTCAAACAGTGGAGCCACACTGCACTTTCGTGAAGTTGGGGAGTAACTCTGGCAATTTTTTGCAAACCCAGGGAGCAATTTGGCAACGTTTCTCATTTAACTAGATTACAAACTGATTTGCCGCAGGTGTTGATTATCAGTTGTTATTAATTGCATGGAGTTTGTGCTAATTGTTTATGTTGATTTGTTTATTAGAGCCTAGAATTGATTCAGCCCTAATGTCGATGAGGTTATCCGGTGAGAATTGTTTAAATCTCAGATTGATGTCGACTAGGTGCCGATGACATGCTAAAGATTATATCGAGTATAGTGAATGACATGATAGAAACATTGACTAAAATGAAGTTTGGCTCATTATAATATTAATCAACACTCGAAAGTGGTAATTTTAACCGCAATAGTTTCATAAGTTTTATTGGTTTCAATGGTTTAGCTCAACTGGAATGAAATGAAATTAGTTGAGTTGAGGTTGCAGCGCTTGCTTTAGGATTTGATTAGATATTAAAAATATGGATGCGGATTTTAACACTGCGAAAGTGCCCAGGTTATATGGTTTATAATATTAAAGTCGCAAGCTACCAACAATTTGCAAACAATGCCATTTGTCCGAAGCACGTTAGGGCCAATATTAGCAGTTGGCATGTGCTTATTCCATCAGTCCTCATAGATTGTTCTAGTCTTTGGGGTTCTAGAATCTAATCCTAATGATCAGCCATGGTCTTCTTAGCTTAGTCTCATAAACACAATCTTGCGGCATTAAGATCTTTTATAATTTTCCCAAGTTACCGTCTAGGACAATGTCGATCACTTGCTCATTTGGCAGGTGCGTGCATACATATTATGGTCATCCTAGTCCTAAGCTATGCACAGTTTGTGGGGTTTTCTTAGAATGTTTAATTGTTACTTGTTTCATCGTTACTTGTTTCATCGCTTTGCACGTATTGGGAAGTTGTGGTATAGTTACAAAAAAATGAGTATCCTGATTTTATGTCATATACCTTTTTTAAATTCTTGGTTATTCTAGTCTTCTTTCTTTTTGTTGATATGCATCTCTCTTTCCATAGATTTTTCTTGCTTCATCTTTTTATCTAGTTTAATTAACACATAAATGATCTCATCGGCCGATTTTTGACACCTCTATAGATAACAACTTAACATTGGCTTTTTTTGCTAAAAGAGACTGCATTTCTGCAGGTTTATTTTGCACCAGATGAGGTGCACACTGCTATCGTAACATGTGGTGGATTGTGTCCTGGCTTAAATACTGTCATCAGGGAAATCGTGTGTGCTCTTTATCACATGTATGGTGTGACAAAAGTTCTTGGGATTGATGTAAGCCTTTTTTTATATATCACTAGTACTAGTTTTGATAATAATCTTCCTTTACGCATACTTGGTCTAAACCCCTAGATTTCACTTTACAATACATTGCATCGTGAATTTCCACATGATTGGATAATGAAACTGAGATTTATATATCGGGCCAAAGCAAGGCATATATCCGGATATGACCTAACACATCACATAACCATCTTTCTAAGTATATAACATCACAAGTCATTTTTTTATTCATCATGCAAGTGTTCGAAATAAGCATTAAGCCAAGTTCTAGCCTTCCAGGGCTTTGTTGCCTGAGTAGTTCAGTGTTAATATAATAAGGTAACATTATTTTAGATAATATAAGCTGTGGATACTTGTTAACGATTCTATATTTAGTTGTAAAAACAAATACATAAAAAGATTAGTTTAGTAATTAACTATTGTTACCTTTAATAATGTACAATCCCTGTTTTTGTGCAGGGAGGGTAAGAGGCTCTACTCCAAAAATACCATCAAATTGACACCCAAGTTTCAGAATGACACCCAAAACTATTTTTTGGGGGGGGGGGGGGGTTTGGGGGGGGGGGGGTTTGGTTTTGGGGGGCACAATTTCGTACATCTCAGGGGGGCAATGATAAACCTAAAAGATATTGATAGTATTCAGATCGGGTATCAATCAGTTTGGTTCACCTGTCACTACGATAGCACATGCGTTTTTGTATAGGTCCTTCATTCAAACAGTTACCCCTCCATAAATGCATTGACAAGGCCCACATGTACACATTTTCAAACCTTTCAGACGACTTTCAACTTTCGTGACCTGGCTGACACATTTTCTTTTTAGTTAAATCTTTTAACTTAACCCGTTTGACCCAACAGAGATACACGATGATCCCAAATCGACCCATTTATGTATCAAATGGTTGAGACTCTCACCTCTATTTTTTGTGTATATGAGCTATAGACTTATGATAATAACATTATCAATGCTTCCAGATTGACTCAAACCAGTTTCAAAAGATTCTAAAATACATTAAATCTGACGTTGGAATATGGCATTTTGGATCCCATTTTATTATTCTTACAATACACGACATATTACTAGTACTTACCTATGTTAATTGTGTGAAGACAGACCCATAAACAGTTTTTACTATGTGTATATGCAATACTATAAGGTATTTATTTGACAGTTTATTCTACCATCCATAACATATTATTACTTAACACAAATACGTTGGTCTTTCTACTACACTTGCCTGTTTAAGTATGTGAAATAAGTTCTAAAGCGGGTACAGATTATTTTTAACAAAATTGTTAAGGTTACGCTCTTTCATGCTCATGTGGTCCATTTGAAGCATTTGGATGGTCATATAATTGTTTTATTTGATATCCCATATTACAAATACAAGTTACCGAAAACTAAGGCAGAAGTCAAAGATTGTACAATACCAAGTCTTCATAGTCACCATGCTTCATGAAAGATTTGGTCAGCACGAGAGATATATGTCGGGTGGGGGTTGCTGAAATGTCGTATATTCGTTGAATAATTCGTTTGTATTTGTGTTTAATTTACTTGTTTGATTGTTGATTTTACGTAATTGAGTCTATGAACATAATTTGATTGCGTACATTTGATTCTGACCTTATATCGATAACGTTTTGGGCTAAAATTATGGTTATTTGCTTGCTGATTTGAGTTCATAAAGCTTAGGTTTAGCGGATTATTTTGACTATTAAATTTGATGAGGTTTAGCCTATCATTGGGTATTAAATCATTGCCTACAAAGTGTTTGATTAAATGTCTAGCAACACTAACATCACTATACATGCATATTCTATTTTACTTAGCACCATTGTTCAGAGATTAGACGGTGGGAACACCATTGTGCTACACAATATACTTCGCACTTACACACTTTCGTTGTAGCCAAAATAAATCTGTAATGTCTAAAATCTGTTATGTTTCTGGCGCCACTTAAATCTTTTTATTATGTTACAACAGGGAGGAAGTGATTCAAGTTGGATGGAATCCACAGAATGAGACAATATTAGCTTCTTGCGTCTTGCAGACGACTAATTGTTTGGATCTCAGCAGGTAAGCACTTGAATTGCTTCAATCAGTACCTTGTTTTTGTTTTGGACTTTAATTCTATAAGGTGCTCTCGAACTGCTGCTTAATTTTCTATCGCTTTGAACCACATAGATGATAGTTACTTTTCTCAGATCAAGTGACATGAAAGTGAAGCTCAGTAGGTCAATGTTACATTTCCATTTTTGGCTAATTGTTAGTCATATACCTCTTTGATCTGTTAATAATAGAATACAGCCCGATTTAATTGGTAATGTCTTATATATATCACTCGTAGGTTTAAGATCTAGATAATTTTTTTAAGATGAAAGGTAATAATTAGGATTAACGAGGTTCTGATTTTGCTGTAAATAGCTATCTGCATTCTGTAGATTGATTTTCAGTTAGTATACGGCTATAGGACTTTGATTCATGGTTGGTTATAATTGAGATACATTTAATCGGTTTTGACTTTTGAGTGATAGAATAGTCTGTCAAATATTCATTTATCAGTCAAGGGCTCAGGGCTGCTTTGAAGCCAAGTGATCTTTTCAAGCTTGGTCCTACCAGTCATTAATTTCAGTTAGTATAATCTTCACACCGACTGTTAAAATGAATAATCTTTCGTATTAATTCCAGGAATGATACCAACAAACATGGTCTAATTGTAGCATCAAAGGATGAGGTTGCTATGGAGCACAACATGCCAAAGGCAATGACCAGTGGGATACACTTAAGCAATACATGGTTAGCTTGTTTTCTAATTTTATCTAGTCTGAAGTTTCTATATGCAAGTTTGTTTGAATTATCATGTCCTTTCCATTGGCGTGGTTTATTAATAGGATCTGGTGTTGAGTTTGTTTTTGGGGTTAATGTTTCTGGCGTCTTTAAGTGGAAATTCAGTTATCTTTTGTTTACAAAATTGCAAATGGCGACAGTCTCTATTTACCTTACAGGGTGTTCAATTTAAAATTTTGACTGCAGGGAAGATATTAATCTTTTAGATGACATGTTGCAAGGCCTGGCTGACAGCAGCAAGAAATTGCAGCCGACGCTTAGTAGCCACTTTGATCCGTGTTCATTCTCGCCTACTAAAATAAGCCAATCCTTCAACCACTTAGCCAACGGTTTCGTGTTCCAATACCCATGTTCAGTTCTATTCCAACACACCCTTAAAATAGTGATAAAGGAAATTACAATTTTATATCAGCTATTAAGATATGTCACGCAATAAAACGTTTCAAAAATCACATCAATTATCACTGGGAAAGGTACACCTATGGTGACAATGATGAAGAAGAAGAAGGCTGAACTAGAAGAGTTTTATGATTACAACAGCAGGTTTTATAATACTAGAGCTTATTTGTATTCATCTATAATTCAAGTTATACAGTTTTTAAATTGGATTTAACTGTGTCTTTAGTCCCTTACCCCAGCGTTCAATGAACAGTAAGAATCCTCATTTAGTCATTGAAATTGTATCACCATTTAATCGCGCATTTAGTCATTATCACTACAATGAAGCATTATATGATATCAACCAAGCAATTGGAGCATCCATAATATTTCACGTTTAATCGAAGAAGAGACCAACGCCCATCTGAACTGGACGTCCCACATAAAGCTTTATTGGCTGCAAGGTAAGCCTAGAACCCATAATTCTTCACTAGACTTGCTGGCTTCCACCCGCTCTTAAACTTCAAGAATTCTATACGGATAAGCAACACTGTTTTCTAACAGCTTCCTACATAATTGACAACAACATTATTTACAACAATTTTTAAATAATCCACACATTAGTGCATTTGATGCCAATTTATTTATTTATGGGCCATTTTGATTTCAGTTACTTTAATAAAATGGGTCCGGTTTTTGAGTTATGCTTATCTATAACTAATGGTCAAATCATTAAAATGTAAAATTTAACTGAAAAAGACAAGCGGGGAGCCGTGGAAGATATGGAGGCATTAGGTCATACAGGAGAGGTCTGGACAGTTGAGGATCGCGGGAGGGGGAATGTGAAGTAATTTTGATTAGAATCGCTGGGGGTGAGAGACCTGATAGGGGGTGGGGGGGGGCACCTCTCTCTACGCTCATACGTAGTCTATGCTCACTGCTCGCTAGTGTACTACATTTCATGTGTACTGCACAGCTGGAACATATACTTCCATCTAGAACTTCTGCACCAGGCGCGAAATGTCTGATCGATGCACTCAGATTATATAGTAATTAGTTATAACTGGACATTATACTGATAAACAGGACACGATACTCAACCAACCCGGCTACTTAGCCCAAACGACCATCACAGCATTTATTGTTATATTTTTAATAACAGAGTGGATGGAGTCATGACTTACTAACAGTGACACAATACTCAATGAACTCTCAGTAAAGTCACAAGATAGTTCAATAATAAGATATTTCTTACAGCTTGCGAATAGGACTCTTGTTATTAGAGACATGTACTATGGTGGAACCAACTTGTCTGGGCTACTGGAACCGAAGGTTGCATCTCTAAACAACTGAAAAGTAAGTAATGATCTTAGTATGCATCTCTAAAACAAAGCTGAAGAAGTTTTCGTAGGTTATTGGATCGGTTTGTTTTGAATTCGAGCATGAAGGATTTCGTGAATAAAACTAGTATCTGTGAATTAAGTTAATATGTTTGACATGTAGCTACAGATTTTAGATTTGAGTTCATTATGCAAAAACCTTTATGAAAGTAATAAAAAATACTCCTACAGCAGATTTTTATTTGTAATAAGTCGCTTTTTAGTGACGACGTAATTCGTCACTATTGACGTTTACGGTCCCGTTATTTTCCCGATAGTTCACCCAAATAATGATGCAATTCATCGCGTCACTAATTCCATCAAATAATGACGATTTATCGCCACTTTATATTGATGAAATCAAGTAAAGAAATGTTTGTCAGCACACCTTAAATAAATGACGACTTTTATTTCGTCACTAATTTAGTGTCAATTCAATTACGTCACTAAAATTTTGTGACGTGAGCTATTGTGCGACAAGTGACGACGTCGATATTCGTCATTAAGCATGTTTAATGCGAATATTTCCTCTAATAATGACGATTTTTCATTCTCAATTAAGCCTTTTTTTCTTGTAGTGTAAAAAAGTGATATTTCTCTATTCTATATATATTGAAATTGGATGGCTTTGTTCTCCGGCCTGTGATGAGAAATGCTGAAAGTATCCACAAACGCAACAAAAAGCACTATAACTATGACATGGTTTTTGTGCACATTATCACATACAGTCCTTTTTTCACTTGTGGTTCTTTCTTCTGGATGGAAGCCTCTTCACCGCCAAAAATAAAATGATGAGTTGTTTGACCTTGAAGCGTTGGTCAGATGGCTATATTTTTGGGTGGTGAAGGGGCCGATTGAGCCAGCGAAAATCATCTGTTACTGATAACATGGTTCTAAAACGATCACTACAACCATAAACTAACGCTATTACAGATGGCTTATTTCGACCCATTTACTTTATGAGTGGTGTAAACTAAAAAGGATCTTGGAGAAAAAAAAACTTTTTCGAGTACATAGAACCCCCAAATCAAATACTTAAAATTTTTAATGATATCAGATATATATCTATAACTTAATAATGTAGAGTACCAAAAAAACTGTATACTACAATATTTCCTTTATTCTTTACATAGCTGCGACAAGTCCCCTTGGAGCTGTTTTTCTGGCTAACATAGACGATAAAATGGTTCAGTTCATGTTAATGTTAAAAATAATATTAACACCTAAACAAAAAGAATACTCGGGCTTCCTGGCATGTACTTTCTTCAACATAAGATAATGGTTTATTGCATTCTCCAATCAAAAGAAGATAAAGAACAGGAATTACATCAGAATAGTCACGTTAACAAATCAAACAATTTGATTCAAGACCAATTCTGTGTCAAGTAAAACTTTAGTCGAAATTCACAACCACATATTGGTTTGAGGGAAATTGAACAAACACATAACATAAACAACAGTTTGACACATAAGAATTGCATCCACCTAAACGTAATCATGACGTGACAACTTACATCATTATGCCAACAAGAACAATTCTACCACAATACAAACTATGCCTGACAATGCCAACGTTTAATTACTACCACATGCCCGCTTCTTCGGTCATCTTACTTTCAACTTCACATAGCAAGCTTGGATATTAAGAACCTGAAAATCATTTTGAAGATTTTTTTTTTTTACTACTCTTCCTTCTGGCGCACATTGCCTTCTTGTTCTAGTGATATGATATATATGAAGTTGCACATGAAAAACATTTTCAACTTCAATATATGATTTTCAACAAGAAGCAATAGTCGCAACTTCAAATATATCTAGCTTCAATATATTGAATACTCGGGCTCTGGGCTTCTCACTTCAATAAAGTGCATCAATATAGTTTGCCACAACTTCATATATGAAGTCTGGCTCTGGGCATTAACTCACTTCAACAATAATTTAATGTTTATTGCTTCCAATCAAAAGAGGAGAAAGAACAGGAATGACATCAGAATATCACTAACAAATCGAACAATAATGATAAGACAATATTGTGGCAAGAAAAACTTTAGTAAAATTCAACACCACATATTGGTTATGAGGGGAAATTGAACCGACAGCCTAACTCCATAAACGATTTTGACACAACTTATGCAGCACTAAACGACCTCTTACGTGTCTTACACTTATGCAACAAGAAATTAAAACCACATACAAACATGCCTGACAATGCAACGTTGGTGGTGTTGTCATTGGGTGTGGTGGGGGGGGGGAGAGGGCAGTCTAAAAAAAACGGTTTCGAGTACATAGAACCTCCCAAATCAAATACTTTTAATGATATCAGATATATATCTGAACTTAATAATGTAGAGTACCAAAAAAACTGATACTACAATTTTTTTCCTTTATTTTACATAGCTGCGACAAGCCCCTTGGAGCTGTTTTTCTGGCTACATAGACCGTATAAAATGGTTCAGTTCATGTTAAGTTAAAAATATATTAACTCCTAAAAAAAGAATACTCGGGCTTCTGGGCTTCTCACTTCAATATAGTTGCTTCAATATAGTTGCACAACTTCAATATATGATAGTCGGGCTTCTGGGCATTACTTTCTTCAACATAATTAATGGTTTATTGCTTCCAATCAAAAGAGGAGAAAGAACAGGAATTACATCAGAATAGTCACGTTAACAAATCAAACAATATGATTAAGACAATATTGTGGCAAGTAAAACTTTAGTAGAATTCAACACCACATATTGGTTTGAGGGAAATTGAACCACACATAATCATAAACGAGTTTGACACATATGATGCATCACTAAACGTACTCTTACGTGTCTTACACTTGTGCAACAAGAAAATTATACCACATACAAACATGCCTGACAATGCAACGTTTACTTATCTACCACATGCACTGCTTCTTGTTGCACTTACTTTCAACTTCACAATGCAAGCTTGGTATTAGACCTTAAAATCATTTTGAAGTTGCACTGCTTCTTGTTAGTGATATGATATATTGAAGTTGCACTGAAAATCATTTCAACTTCAATATATGATTTCAACAAGAAGCATTGTGCAACTTCAATATATTGCTTCAATATATTGAATACTCGGGCTTCTGGGCTTCTCACTTCAATATAGTTGCTTCAATATAGTTGCACAACTTCAATATATGATAGTCGGGCTTCTGGGCATTACTCACTTCAACATAATTAATGGTTTATTGCTTCCAATCAAAAGAGGAGAAAGAACAGGAATGACATCAGAATAGTCACGTTAACAAATCGAACAATATGATTAAGACAATATTGTGGCAAGTAAAACTTTAGTAGAATTCAACACCACATATTGGTTTGAGGGAAATTGAACCACACATAATCATAAACGAGTTTGACACATATGATGCATCACTAAACGTACTCTTACGTGTCTTACACTTGTGCAACAAGAAAATTATACCACACGTACAAACATGCCTGACAATGCAACGTTTATTTATCTACCACATGCACTGCTTCTTGTTGCACTTACTTTCAACTTCACAATGCAAGCTTGGTGTTAGACCTGAAAATCATTTTGAAGTTGCACTGCTTCTTGTTAGTGATATGATATATTGAAGTTGCACTGAAAATCATTTCAACTTCAATATATGATTTCAACAAGAAGCAGTGCAACTTACAATGCAAGTTTGGTATTAGACCTGAAAATCATTTCAACTTCTTGTTAGTGATATGATATATTGACTAACTCATGTAAAATCATGGTCTAACTAACTTAACAGCTTAATTACACACTTTACACTTGTACCCTACACTATATTCAGTTTCCAGAATAACTCCTTAAGTTCGCCTATTGTCAATCAATCCATATAAATTACAAAGAGGTGTTTGGCACTGCATTTCAAAACAGGTTACGTGTTATCTAGATGTGGTAATTTGAGACCCATTGGTTAAAGTTTTGTCTAGATGAGTAAATATTTTCAGGGATGGGTCTAGTTGGGTCTCCCTTAATATTTATCGATGGGTCTAGTTGGGTCTGTAGCAACTATGTCAAAACGACATAGTTTTATTCCACACATAGTATATGTATATAATTTGTATTGCAGGTTAGTAGCTATTTTGGGCAAATAACTTGGATTCAAGGTGGCGTCACAAGTTTGGATGGTAGGAATATACAAGAGGCTATCGATTTTGGTAAGTTCACATTAGTCTATAATCTTCAACTTCTCTTTTTGTCTGCTAATAAATCATAAGTTGAATACTTTTTAGCAGATTAAATCGGACGCCGATAAATATGGACAACTACTAAAATCTTTTATAAGGGATGTCTAGAGAGCGGAATTTACCGAGATTTCTGATGTTGAGGCGTTTGTGTTTATTTGCTAGATTTGAAGAATCTTGAATCGGGTGTTTTAGTGCTGAAATGCGTCCTGAAGCAACACTCAAAGACATGCAACTATGTAGCAGTTTACTTTAGATAAGATATTAATGTATCAAACACTTACTTATTAGTGTGATTTTTGTTTCTACGATTTAGAAAACACATGATTCTTATAACTTCTTATATTAGGATGATTACGTTTACTAACATATACAATTTATATATTTGAAATATGCTTTAACGATAACGAAACCTTTATAATAAAAAAACGCTTATACAAAACGTGCCGCAGCGAAGCGCGGGTGGCCAAACCTTGTTAGATAAGAGTGTTAAAATTTTAAGTTATTTTTATGGGTAGTGATACTTACACGGATGATTTTAATACATCCAGGTAGACCAAACTAGATTAGATGGGCTGGTCCAATTATATAGATGGGTCGTACCCATTAGGTTATGTGTTAGTTGCTTAATCTCTAAGCCTTGACATTAGTATAAATACACATACAATCTAATGTACAAATCACAATTACAATTACAATAATATATACCCTTTGAGGTTTTATATGGTATCATAGTTGACTGCTCAATTGAGTGCTTTTGGATTCCAAGTGTCACCAATTGCACCATCTGGTCCACAAGGCTTTTATGGTGTTCCCCCATCAAACAACAACAGGAATAACAATAACAATAACCGTGGCAATCGCAACAACTCTCGTGGTAAACTGGTAACAACAACAACCGAGGTCGTGGTAATGGTCGTCAATTTGATTAGGCATCCACCCAAAACACAGTGTATGGCACTTGCAATAGATGTGGTATTGGTCACATTCCATCACAATGCCCTAATCGTGACCCTTCTACTATTCGCACTTGGCCATCCGCTAAATTTGCAAATACCTGTGCTCAATCCTCTAATGCCTCTGCAAATTGGCATTCAAACACTGGAGCAAATAGTCATGCGACACCTGATTAGAAGCGATGGACAATTCAGAGGCATATTATAGTGACGACGCACTTCATGTTGGCAACGGTAAGGGTCTTTTTATTCTTCATATTGGTTCATCTAAAGTTTACTCACCACAAAAAATGTTTTCTCCCAAAAAATTCTTCATGTGCTAGAAATCTCCCACAATCTCCTTTCTGTTCATAAATTTTGTCATGATAATGATGTCTTTTTTGAATTTTACACTTCTTATTTTGTTGTAAAGGACGAGTCTACACACACCACTCTTCTCACCGGCCCCAGTAAACACGGTCTCTACACCATCACTCTTCCTCAACTAAAGTCCATCAATAAAGTATCTTTTTCGGCTATACGAGCTTCCCCAACCATTTGGCATAGACGGCTCAGACATCCTCATCAACGTCTTTTGAGTTCTATGCTTTCTAATTTTTCTCTTCCCGTTACAAATAAAAGTCTGTCAAGTTTATGTAATTCTTGTCCACTGGGAAAATCTTCAAAACAACCTTTATTTGAATCTGGATTTCGAAGTAACAATATTTTAGACTTGGTTTATTGTGATGTTTGGGGTCCCGCACCTTTGTTATCTTTTGAAGGTTATAAATATTTTATGTTGTGTGTTGATCATCATTCTCGTTACATGTGGATATATCATTTAGATTAAAAATCTGATCTGTATTCCACTTTTAAATCATTTGTGCAAATGGTTGAACGTCAATTCACAACAAAATTAAAGAATGTTCAAACCGATTGGGGTGGTGAGTTTCGCAATTTAACTTCGTTTTTCTCTTCGCTAGGAATTATTCATCGGCGATCTTGTCCTCATACAAGTGAGCAAAACGGCTTTGTTAAACGTCGCAATCGCCACGTTGTGGAGATCGGTCTTACTCTTCTTGCTCAAACATGTGTTCCTCAACGTTTTTGGCATTATGCTTTTGATACTGCTGTTTACCTAATCAATCGCATGCCCTCTCGCACATCGACAAACAAGTCACCTTTTGAACATATATTCAAACGGTCTCCCAACTACTCTTTTCTTCGTGTCTTTGGGTGCCTATGTTTTCCCCATCTTCGTCCGTACAATCGTCACAAAATGGATTTCCGTTCCACTCCGTGTGTCTTTCTTGGCTACAACCTCTCCATCATGGATATCGTTGTCTTGATATCTCTACCGAGCGTCTTTATATTGCTCGACATGTTCGTTTTAATAAAGCACAATTTCCCTTCGATATCCCTAAAACAACTTCCCTACCCCCTTCGAAAACATCTCCCTATTACTCCTCGGAATCACCTTATGTAATTCCTTTACCACGCTCACCGATTTCATCTCCATCATCAGTTTTACATTTGAGTCTAACTTCTCAAACTTCTTCCGAGTCTTCTAATGGTCAACCATCTCCCGTATCGACTACATCGATACCAACACCACCACCACCCACACCACCACCACCACCACCTCCCATCACTCGGCAACGTCCTGCAAATCTTTGTCAAAATCCCAAACAACGGGTTCCCTACAATCCTTCCGCAAATCATGCTACCGTCCTCCCCACTACCATCACTGAACCAACCTCGTTTACCGTTGCCAACAACTCTCCGAAGTGGCATCAAGCTATGAAAGAAGAGTATGATGCTCTCATGAAAAATGGAACGTGGTCTTTAGTACCTCGTGCTTCTAATACCAATGTTGTTGATGGTAAGTGGGTATACAGGTTAAAACGGGACAAGAATGGTGCTATCACTCGTTACAAAGCAAGATTTGTTGCCAAAGGTTTTCGGCAACAACCAGGTATTGATTTTCATGAGACATTTAGCCCGGTTGTCAAGTCGACAACTATTCGAGCTGTTTTATCACTTGCGGTTACTAACGACTGGCCACTACGCCAGTTAGATATTCAGAATGCATTTCTTCATGGAAATCTTAAGGAGCAGGTTTATATGAAACAACCTCCGGGCTTTATTGATCCACAACGACCAAATCATGTATGTTTGCTTCATAAGTCTCTTTACGGCTTAAAGCAGGCCCCACGCGCTTGGTTTGAGCGCCTCTCCAAGGCTCTCTTCGATCTCGGTTTCAAAGGCTCCAAAACGGATCCATCTTTGTTTATTTATTCGCGTGGAGACACACTTTTGTACATTCTGGTATATGTGGATGACATCATTGTTACAGGTAATAACAAGGGCACTATCGACAATATAATTTGTCAACTTGGATCCGCTTTTGCATTAAAAGATCTCGGGCCACTTAACTACTTCTTGGGTATTGAAATTGTTCCGCATGTGTCCGGCATTCTCCTATCTCAAAAGAAGTATATTTTGGAGCTATTACAAAGTGCTGGTCTTTCTAACTGCAATCCCGTGTCTTCTCCCATGGTTACCTCGAGCTCACTCAGTTTAGATGACAGTACCGCTTTCTCTAATCCAGTAAAATATCGACAAGTAGTGGGTTCTTTACAATATGTTACCCTATCTCGGCCTGACATAGCTTTTGCTGTTAACAAGGTATGTCAATATATGCATGCTCCGACCGAGAATCATTGGTCTGCAGTTAAACGGATTTTACGTTATCTTCATGGTACGGTTGAACATGGTATGCTCATACGTCGTTCTTCTGGTTCTACCCTTCAAGCTTTTACTGACGTGCTATGGAAAGGTAATCCCGATACTTCTCTTGAAGCTTTCTCAGATGCTGACTGGGCTGGAGATTCAGATGATCGACGGTCCACGGGGGGATTTGCTATATATCTTGGTTCAAACCTTATATCTTGGACCGCTCGTAAACAACGTACGGTTTCACGTTCCTCTACAGAAGCTGAATACAAAGCCCTTGCTGACACCGTTGCTGAGCTTACATGGCTTCAAGCTCTTCTTCATGAGCTTGGTATCCGTTCATCTTCAACTCCTATACTATGGTGTGACAATCTTGGTGCAACATACTTGTCAGCTAACCCTATCTTTCATGCGCGTACAAAACACGTGGAAATAGACTATCACTTTGTTCGGGAAAAGGTTGCTCAAGGAGATCTTCGAGTTCAACATATATCTACACATGATCAAATTGCAGATATCTTTACAAAGCCATTACCAACTCCTCGATTCCTCTTTCTAAGATCCAAGCTGCAGGTTGTTGCCCGTCCTTAGCTTGCGGGGGCGTGTTAGACCAAACTAGATTAGATGGGCCGGTCCAATTATATAGATGGGTCGTACCCATTAGGTTATGTGTTAGTTGCTTAATCTCTAAGCCATGACATTAGTATAAATACACATACAATCTAATGTACAAATCACAATTACAATTACAATAATATATACCCTTTGAGGTTTTATACATCCACATAAATTTTAAGTGATTTTACGTTTATACCCTCCTGACTTTTATACTTAGAATTTTTTGCTATCCTCAACTCCATCCTCTTACCTGAAAATATCCCCTTATCATCACAATCCTCTCTGAGGCAAATGTGAAAAGTAAAAAACAAATCAACTTTATTAAGCCATTGCTTGCATTCACGATCTAAATCACTTTCGAAATCCTCGATTCAAATCTACTAATTTTTCTAACCAGATTGAGCACGAAAAAGAATAATTTTATGAAGACTCGAGAAGAAGAAACGGTAAAATCGATGATAGAGTGGTGGATAGTGTATTCCCTCTCCAGAGCTAGCAACGGCGTTGTCTCGGTCGTCTTAAAAAATAGAATGTTACAGACGGTTTTATTAGGTGGATCAACAAACATTTCAATGGAGTTGTTCCTACATTTGGGTGGACGTTGGTGATTCGAGACTCACAAATCACGAGAGATGTTATCCGTGATCGAATTGTACAACGTCTACTAGCGACTCACCCACTTAGATTACTGGTCATAAGCAGTGGCAGAACCAGGGGGGGCAAAAAAAAAAAATTTCTTGACAAAAGTCGTTTTGCACACAAAGATGAAGACGGAGATATAAGGTTTTTACACTGTTTTGCTTTAACATGGGGGGCAATTTAATTTTGTGGTGGGGTGCACTTTAAAAAAAAGATCAATTTTACACTAAAAATCGATATTTTTTGACGAATTATGGAGGGCACCCCCCTACTTACAAAGTGCTTCCGCCCCTGGTCATAAGTGTTATGAACCTATGGTAGCAATTTTCATCTTTTGATAGATAAAATAAATGATGAATTGTTCATAAATAAGTACTGTGAGCTATTGAGAAAAGAATTACTGTACAATATGTCTTTTGATGAAGTCCATTGGCAGATACATCAACCATGGGATATTGAGCATATCTTCAATAAGTAAATGGATAAACTCCAAACTTTTATCATCTCATTTAATTTTACTATTCCAGGATTTTCTAAATTGAGCAAAGTAGCAATTTTGTTTTTTATGAAAAGGTAACAATTCCAAACAAAAAAAGAACATGAAAATAATTGGTACATGTTGAACACTCGTGAGTTTGTGATCAATGTATGTTTTGCTTCTTCTCATGATTTAATTGATTTAACAATATAGTTCTGCTACAAACATCACCAAAATAATTAGGTTAAGGTGGACGCACTGGAATACTGGAATGGAAGTGAAAAAGATAAGAAGAACGATAAAATCATGGCATGGAAAGAGAGGTTAAGAGTTGTATAAGGGCATAATAGTCAGAACATATAATTATATGCGCGCGGATAAAAAAGATCCGTGTACATATCAACTCACTAACAGTGCACGGTGTCATAACATCCCAACCGGCGTTATGCCCACGTGGCAACGCCGTTGGTGGCGTTATGATACCGGAATGTGAGGGTGGGCAACGGCGTTAGGTGGGACGTTAACCCACCAACGTGCGTTGGTTTGTTTTTGTTTTTCTTTTTTTCTATTTAAATGGCTTGTGTGTGTGTGTTTACAGTGTGTTGTGTGTGCATTAACTGTGTGTGTGAAGTGTGTGTGTGTGCGTGTTTTTTTTTTTTGCAATTGCTAAAAGGAAGAAGATGAAGGTATATTAGCGAAGGTTTAAAGTGGACTTTTTTGTGGGTTTTTTTTGTAAGGTGGACTTTTTTTAAGTGGGCTTTTTATATTTGTTTTTATATATTAATTTGTTTAAATTTTTATAAAATATTAAATTTATAATTTATAAAGTAATTATTTTTTAATGTATGAAAAAATAATTTGTTTGAAAAAAATGAAAAATAAAAAAATGGTGGGTCCCAAAAAGTGGTGTTATGGGGTGTCATGATTAGAAGAGTATTTTGGTGTGTTGGTGTTGAAATGTTAAAGCCGATGTGGCAGTACTTTTTCGGTGTTGAAATGTTATGATACCTAGCACTCTAATAAAAAATTGTACCTTTGTTCATTATGGAAATTCATGGGAATATAAAATAAATGAGAAGATAAAAATTTGGAGTTTATATATTTGCTTATTGCAGATTTGTTCAACAACATTCCATGTGCAATTTTAATACCCAGATTTGTTCAAGCCTTAAATTCAATAGCCAGATACAAACGTTACTCAGGGATTGATTTTATTTTAGATAAAACAAATCAGAGAATCCAAAAGTAAATTTTGAACATGGTTACTCAAATATCTGATAAATTTTACGAAAACTGTCTTGAAATTATGGTTTTCACCGACTCCAGTAGATTTGACACCTCTTTGTGGTATTAACATCACCCTGGTGGAGAGCTACCGGTATTATGTCACCATCGGTCGGTGAGTATTAGGCGGAAAGAGAATAACTAGGTGAAGTAAAAAAGGTGAAACGTTTTCGCGTAATTTTTGAAGGTGCGGGTTGAATAACACGGTAAAGGCTTCAAGGGCATATTAGTCAACACATATAAATTTTCTGTGTACGAATCAATAGACTCCGTGTACACATCACTAGCCCTAATTTTTATGTTAAAGTGATTTGGACGTAGTGTTTTTTAAATTTAGTTTGAAGTAGTTATATCTCATCGAGACTATTGTATAATTAGCAAGGTAAAAAAATCCAGACTCTTACGACCTTACTTGAAGAGAATTGTTTCTACGTATTCTTGATTTCTCAAGAGATAAAAATTCAGACTTCTAAACTTGCTTGTTACGGAAGGATTTCAAAACTTGATTAATACTTGTAACTGTTATATCAATGATCAAATAAGTGATTTAATGGGAAAAAAATGTGTAACCATCATATTAATACATGTAACATATAAAACTGAAAAAAAGTTATTGAAATATATTAAAATGTCAATTATGAAATCTTAATAGAAAAAGAACTCATCATTTATGAGAATCAAAAAGCTACAACACAAACTAATCATACTTCGCACACAATAGACTCTGGCCCTTGAACCTCGCTCAGCCCCTTTTCCAACATCAAAAAAATCCAATAACATTTGCTTGTCGCAAACATGCATATCTATCAATGGGCAAAGACAGGAGTGTCACACCCCTAAACGGGGCCTAGACCGAATACGTGTCTGGGAGCGTGATGTCATAATATGCACCGCACAAGATCAAGTAAATGACCACTATATGGACGTTTGATAAAACATAACTCGTTGCTTTGATTAAAATAAAATAAGTCTTACAATATTTTTGACATAAATGAAATAGTTTTAGCGGAAGCTTAAGAAATATGCAGCGGAATCATAACATGTTTTTAAGACAACGAGTATTTAAGTTTAAAGATAAGCATTCTTGAAAGACATCCAGCAATGCATGCAACTTCAAATAGCATTTCAAGAACAATCCAGCTAAGCATCTGAGAAAACATGCTTAAAACAGTCAACATAAAGTGGGTGAATTCATAGGTTTGAATTTAGTATTAAGAGTGGACCACAAGTTCACAGCACGCATGTGATAGTTATAACAGATACAACTTCACATAAAAAGTATTTACCGTTGCGCTAAGCTCATGACACTAAAGCTCAATTTAAAGTAGCATATTATATGCCAAACAAGAAAATAACCGCCCTAGAGGTATCTGACCAAGATCACCTAGTGAAATCCGACATGGTATGTATCCGTTTGTTCGTGTCTCCCGAATCTAGTAAGCGCTACTTACCCGGATAGGGATAATTAGTCCCAATATGACATATTTACAACATTCACGCTCACTCAACCAATCTATCGGTTACGAAGTTAACGGTTCATGATAGTTCAAGCATTAGTGGTCTATTCGCAACTTAGGCAACACATAATTAGGAAAAGGTAGCGTAAAGTAACTGTATCCATAGTTTAAAAAGAAGCAATGTTTCTCACCCCAAAGTAGTAAAGTAAAAATAGTAAAACGTAGGGCTATGAATTCACCTTGAGTTAGTGTAGTGAAGTAGTGAGAAACTAGGAGAATATTCACACGATAACGAATGACGGTACATGAACACGACCTAAGAATTATAGGTGTCGGTTTAGAATCAGAATGATAGAGAAATACTGTTGGGAAATTTGAGTTACTACTGCTGGTGCTAATTTACTACTGCTGGTAAATGGTGTCGTTACGATGACAAAATATTCATGATTAAAATACGCCACGTTTTACTAAAAGTTACTATTTTAGGAAACTTTCTATTTTAGGAAAGTTCTAAGTTTTATGACGTTAATACCGTCCCCTATATTTTGCCAAATCTGTAACATCCGAGAATTTTCGAATTTAGAATGACGATTTCAATCTTTGACTTTTAGGGTCTGGCTTGACTTATAAGAACGATCATCTAAATCACGTTTTCACGACTCGGACTCTAAAGCAATTTGATGTGGAATGACATTCCTGACAACTTTTTAGTTTTGCCCGAGACCTGGAAACGAGCCGAAAAGGGCTAAAACAGCACCGCAAACATTATTCGAACAATATACAACGCGGACACACAAAAACAATTAAATTTGTTTTTAATTATCAGTATTTATTTAATAAAAATATTAAATAAATTAGTCATCATTTTAATTAAAAGCGTTGTTGATAACGCGAATATTCGAGTTGAAATCCATTTTTATTTCCGAACAAGGCATAATCGGATCACGAAATGAATAACGAATAATTTTATAAATGTTACGAAAATATTTATGAAATATTATCAAATAAATACTCATTTTTATCAGAAAAATGATTCGAAAAACAATGGCGCAAGTTTCGAGATTTGAATCGTCCGTTAGGTCGCTCAAATGAGTCCCGAACCGTTTTTTATAAAAACTATAATAAAAATGTTACACTTTAACCCCTCAACTATTATAAACTTTTTACTTTCTTTTATATATATATAATTATACTCATTTCATTTTTCATTTCATCTCTTATATACACACATACTCATATAACTCTCTCCCCCTCTCATAATTATCCGGCCACCGGAACCACCGCCGCCGCCACCTCCGGTCACCGGAAAAGTTTTCCGGTGACTTTTCCGACCAAACCCAAAGATGCTCCTCATTAACGGATCTACCCGATCCTCATAATCACTCTCCTTCACGCGCCTTAAAACACCACCATCACCACCACCGAACCCACGCCACTACCACAGCCACCGTGGGGTGCGTGTGGTTATAAAAAGGGTGTGTTTTGGTTCGGGTTTAGCAGCAGGGGGGTTGGGTTGGGTTGGTTATGAACAAAAGAGGTGGGTTCGGGTTAAGGTTATAACAACCAAGGGGCGTCGGGTTTGGCTGTCAAAACAGCGACCCGGGTTGGGTCATCGGGTTGGCTGTGGGACAGCCGGGTATAGCCGGGGGAAAGGGTTGTTTTGGTTTGTTATAAGCACCATGGGTGCATCCGGAATTGTTTTAAATAAGCAAAAAGGGTGCGGGTTGGTTTGTAACAGATTAGGGTGCGTTTGGCTAAGGGTTTAGCACCGAAGGGTGTGTTTGGTTTGGTTGGTAAAACAGCCAGGGTGCGTTTGGTTTACCAACGCAGCGGGTGCGTTTGGTTTACCAACGCAACGGGTCCGTTTGGTTTATATTTCACAAAAGGGTGCGTTTGGTTCCCGGGACAGCCAAAGGGTGCGTTTGGCTATCATAAACAGCCGAGGGGTTGTTGGGTTTGGCTCGGGACAGCTGGGGCAAGGGTTGTCGGGTCGGGTTAAGGGTTAACAACCACTGGGTGCGTTTGGTTTAACTATGGCAGCTAGGCTGCGTTTGGTGTAGTAGAAGACGAACCAGGGTGTGTTTGGTTTTATTATACACGAGACTAGGGTGCGTTTGGCTTAACAGCCACGCACAAGGGTGCGTTTGGCTGTCCATCAGCCGGGGTGCGTCGGGTTGTGGGATGACACCGAAATAAAGTGAGTTTAGTTAACACGAAAATATATAAATTGTTTCATTTAATCGATTTATATAATTATGATGATGATGTAGATGGTGTTATGGTGATGGTGAAGATGGTGGCGGTGGCAGTGGGGTGGTGGAAGTGGCGCGTGGGGCGAGTGGGGTAGTGGATCGGGTAGATCGGAGTGATGGGGAGTCTTTTGGTCTTCGCCGGAAAAATCCGCCGAAAAACTTTTCCGGCGGCGGCGTGATGGTGGCCGGCGGTGAGGGTGGTGGCCGGATAAATTGGGGAAGAAAGGGAGAGTGTGTCATAATTTTTGTGTGTGTATAAAAGATAGAAAATGAGAGTTTAATATATAAATTTTTATATATATATAAAACTTTAATATTAAATGTAATATATTTAATAGTTGAGGGACCTAAAGTGTAACATTTTTGGTATAGTTTTTATAAAAACGGTTCGGGACTCATTTGAGCGACCTAACGGACGATTCAAATCTCGAAACTTGCGCCATTGTTTTTCGAATCATTTTTCTGATAAAAATGAGTATTCGCATGATAATATTTCATAAATATTTTATAACATTAAATAAAATATCTGTTATTCATTTTGCGAGATCCTAAAAGTCAAAGATTGAAATCGTCATTAAAATTTATAAAATTCTCGGATGTTACAGTACATACCCCTTAAAGAAATCTCGTCCCGAGATTAAATCTGTGTTATCCGCTTAGTGTGA